>BGNK01001566.1:79481-140260 GCA_003297005.1 Symbiodinium sp. clade A Y106
TACTACTATTTCATTCCAATCGCAGCCGGTCGCTCAGCTTGGCGTCAGGTACGTGGCAGTGCATTGCACCGGTGCTTCAAGAGCACTAGAACCACATGGGCAAGTCCCGCTACGAATAGTTGCAAAATTGCGACCTACTCAACTTGTCCAGAGAATGGCGCAAAACTTCAAGCAAGAAGTAGCTGCGGCCGAGACTCCACTGGCACACACGCTTTGGGCGTGTAGACCACCACCAGCATGCACATTGGCACATTGTCCTGCTGACACCTCGCTGTACTGGGTGCTGGCCAAAATGATGGCCGCCAGGGAGACCAACAGTGCACCCATTCACTCAAGCAATAGAGTGCAAAATCTGATTNCCAAAATGATGGCCGCCAGGGAGACCAACAGTGCACCCATTCACTCAAGCAATAGAGTGCAAAATCTGATTAAAGTCCAAGGCCAGGACGTTTTTCGCTGTACAAAGGTGTAGTCCTGCGAACTGTGACTGGCCCCAGGAGGGCACACTGAGAACCGTGTATACTGCGATTGTTGTCTTTCAGTACCCAAGGGAGGTCTGGCCGCAGAGCATCGCCAGAACACAGCTTTCTCGCACTTACTAACTCTGACCTGGAAGGACGTACATCCAAACCACATCTCGAAGCATACGTGGGGCTGGGGCCCGGTGCGGGCCATCCCATCCAAGGACGGGGTAGGTTGCCGCCGCCAGCATTCGGTCAGCATTNGTGGGGCTGGGGCCCGGTGCGGGCCATCCCATCCAAGGACGGGGTAGGTTGCCGCCGCCAGCATTCGGTCAGCATTCGGGACAAGGCAAGGCAGCGATGATCTGCAGCTAAACACTCCGCGGGTATCTGAAGGAAACGAAAGGTACACAGGTACAAGGGTTGAGCTTGTCCATGTCGAATAGCTCTATTGCAAGCTCGCATAAAAGATCTCTTGACACATCGATTCCACTTGTGAGTAGGTTCCTGCTTCCCATCTGTGACCTGAACTCCGTTTAGCTTCGGCACTTGAAGTCGTCGCTGATAGGCAAGTGAGTTGCCTTCCCCAGCTCCAACGGAAAGAGCTGGAACCCTCACACTGTTGACTTTGCCGGAGAAATTCCAGGAACAGGTTGTGTCTTCTCTTTTCGTCCAGCTTCAAGGTGTAGGTACAGGTTCTGGAAATCTGACTTTGGATGACGTGGACAGTTGTCTACAACTAGTAAGTGTCACGACACTGCTCCCTCTGAACTTGCACGGGTCACCTGCCCAGCGATGGACTGCCTTCTGGCGACAGTACCTCAGTTGCTGCTGCAGCCCACATTGTCACAGCTCTGGCCCCTGAAAGATTGCTGGCGCAGCTGTTGATCAAGCTGCTGTTGGTTGCATCGAAGATCGCGAACTTCCCCCCCTCATCCAAGAACTTTATGGCGTCGGCCTGCACTGCTGTTCTGTCTCGTTGCTAGACCTTACGGTAATTCCAGTAAGGGTCTCACCAAAGCAGTCATGGCCATCTTTTCCCTTGCGGCCTTATTCTGCCATCTGGCTGCACCGTGCTAGCATCGCGACTTGCTCTACTGACATGAAGATGAGAACACTGCTGCTGAGAAAAAACTGCTACCAGGACTCTAATTTCAAGCCATTAAGGCAGTAGCCACTGAGTCTGGATTCTGGTTGTCGAAGAACTCACTCCTCCCTGACCTGCACAGACCATCATGCAGACGCATTGAACAGAACTGGTCGCATAGCTGGTCTATGGAAGGTAATCCTTAGCCTGTAGAGAGATTGCGATGAACCCTGCAAGCTCCACCCATTCCAAAAAAAGCGCAGCCTCTCGGGCATCACGGCATCTCTTCTGTACTTTCCTCGAATCAGAATCAGATAGCTTGAATGTCAGACGGACTAAATCGGACTAAACGAAACACACTTGTCAGGTTCATGATTCTATGTTGCGAGGGGTGCAGATTGCTGACTTTTTGCTTCCATTCTCTGCAAGTTGTCGTCCCACCGGTCCTGCCACTGAACATGCACTGGTACCAGGACGCCTACACGTTTGTGAATCCAAGTCTGCTGTGGTGTTGTAATCTCTGAAGATCTCCGGAGTGACATTGACAAAACATCTTTGTTGCCAGGTTTGTCCCCACAGCTTCTTGTCAGCTGTTGCTACAACATCCTGTAGCCAATTGTCCGTATGAAGCTCCTGGTCGAATCTCAGTGCCTTGCCATAGGAATTGTAATCTTCACTCCACAAGTCTCGACTCTTCACTGAGCCTGTTGAGCGTGTCAATACATCTACGCTACGCAGCAGGTAGGAGGTTCAAGCGTATCTTACCAAGTTCTGCACAGATTTACTCGCTCGACATTCCACTAGGCTTTGCCTTGAGCTTTCGAAACAACTGATTGTAAGTCACAGGGACGTCACGACGACTTGCCTAAGGAACCACGTAACTCGTCGCCGTCAGAGTGGTGTCAGCCCTCTGCCCAAGTCTTGCAACTACACCTCTCATCAAGCAATGAGCACGTGCCATCCTCAAATTCTGTGGCCTTAGTCCTGGGCATTTCCTCCGGCAATATTATATCATCAGTTTTCTCATGCCGATGCATGTTCCTTGCTCGGAAACATGTAGACCCGGAGTAACGTCTGCAGGATTCGCTGCTTGTTGCTAAAACCAAACTATCACAAGCTTGGAGACAGAGTTGTTGCGCATGTGTTTGCATCAGGTGGCTTTCCCTTGCAGCCCCACGCCAGCTTGCTGATTGCATCGAAAAACCAGGTTCAGCCTGTACATAGTATCGCGCCGCTGTAGGTCTTGTTTTCGAGCCCAGCCGCGACAATTTGGCTTTGGCTTGACGCCACGGGTCTGGACATCAAGGTCAGGCGGAGCGGTCGGTCGTCGTGCGTGGTATTAGTCGTCGTCGGTAGTGGTGGCAAGATGTAGCCGATGTCGCCGATATGATGGCTTTAGGCCAACCCCAGAAGCTGTGCATTTTCAAAATGCCAGACGCATACAGCAAAACACCGGGCAGAATCCGCACAACCCAAGACAAGCGATAAGCAAAGGCTCGAAAACGAAAGCAAACGGCTGGGCACAAGCTGACAAAATGCCTTCAAATGCTGCAAGACACGTCTCGACCAGAGATAAGCCAAGGGCTCTCACGGCTGCGAGACTCTTTAAACTTTAGGGTATCAGGTTTTGCTCGACAAAGTATGCCTGTTACGACTGTTACGAAAGACCTGTGAAGCTGATGCCTTCAAGCCGATGACAGGGATATGCCATTGCACAGGCAGAAAAACCCTTGTGACAGCTGCGACTTACATGCAACTCTCGCCAGGATACCACCGATAAATGACAGGGATATGCCATTGCTGCACAGGCAAAGAAACCCTTGTCACAGCTCATGCAACCCGCATGAAACTCTTGCCCTTCAAATTCACAGGACACCTGCCGGTGCATTACGAGTACAGTACCGCCCAGAACCTGAAACAACATGCAGGGCCATCTTGGTCTTCTCACTGGTGACAAGTCAACAACAACATAATTGCTTCAGGAACCCTTCCCATGTCCACAGAGCTTCCGGACACCGAACTGCAACTGACCGCGCGGCCGTGGGCATGCTGCCACCGGTTCTTCCGACAACGTGGCTGTTGACAGGTCTCATATGACGTTCATGACCTGCCTCCTGTCCCTGGAAACATGTCCTGAACTCTAGTCGAGAATGTGCTGTGTATCTCGGCCGACCTGGAAACCTAGAATCCAGAATGGACGCCCAGGCACGCACAAAGCCATCGCTGTTGGCCTACGTGCCAGCCAAGATTCCCACGTTGAAAGTCTTGGTCGTGCTGCCACTCCACTTGAGGAAGCGCTCCAACTGCATGTGTTAAGCATCTGCTTCCAGTCAACGAACATCGGCAAACAGCAGGCTCACATTCAATCTATGAAGCTGTTCCCATGTGTGGTGTCATCAGGAGGGCCTATTATGCGGTTAATTCGCGATTTGGGCATGTTGAGGGGTGACAGCACGCCGGCTTGTCTTTCAACATTTTCCCTTCTGCTAACGGTCAGCCGTTTTTGAATCGAGGATAACAAGAGGCCGAAGCTCGCTTTCAAGACTCTAGTGGGCTTCAGGCTTGGTTGTTTGTGAGAAACTGAAGCGTGTTTAGTCTTGCTAGTCATCTTCAATTGATCGGGGTTTGGTTTCGCGGTTTTTGGGCCGCCTAACCAGCCGTAGACCCTCTCACTGCACCGCTGTACTAAGTTACTACAACTTTACTATTATTGTACTACTACTGTACTGCTGTCTTATATAGCTTACAAGCCCCCACTCCCCATCGCTCCCCACTTAAGAGCCAGTGCCGGGACGCACGCACCCCCTCTCAAGAGTCCATCTGACTCTACAGCCCAGGACGCACCACCCCCTCACCCCTCTCAAGAGCCCATCTTCCTCTACAGCCCCGGGACGCATCAGCCCCACCCTAAGGTAGGGCGGGGAGCCCCGCGAGCACGCTGTTCAGGACAACGGAAAATGTTCCGGGCGTACAAAGCCCAGTGCAACATTACCTTGCATGGCCCATCGTGAAGTCGCTCGCTCTCCGGCCTTGCGCGAGATGAAGGACTTTCCTCTTGCTGGCAGGCCCACCATTGCCACTATCTGAGCAAGGCATAGTCTGCAAAGGACAGCTTCTAGTCCTAGTTGATGCTAGCAGCTAGCAGTCTCGTGCAGTCTACACTCATCGGAAGATCGATGACAGGGCGATTGCATTGATTCCAGAAGGTTTCTGGCATTCCGCACACTTTCCTGAAGTACTCTGTTTTACCAAAATCAATGAACTCCGCCGGATGGTGGGTTAACGGATTTCGCTGTCTAGTAATGACAGTCATCATCATTGTTCGTACATGTTCTTAGCATTTCTTAGCATAGGCAAACCATTACTACCGTACGAGAAATTGCGGCTATGTTATTTGCATTTACTACGTACGCACATGCTACCCACCCCCACGGTGACTGAGTTTTTATGATTTGCAACATCAACTCCCAGTACCGCAAGGAAAAGCAGTAAGCGTAGGTCATCAAATGAAAACGCGCATGTATAAGCACCCAGCGTTCTCTTGTTTCATAGCTGCTGGAGTGCAATGGTATTTTGCCCAGAGGTATTAAGAACGACTTGGCAACCATGGAAGGTAAGTGACATCCGCACGCCCGCACGCCCGCGGACGCCCGCGCACGCACGCGCACACGCACGCACACACGCACGCACACACACGCGCGCACGCACGCACACGCACACTCGAGCAATCCTCCCTCTGGACTAACTCGGATCACATGGTATTCAGTCTTGCCAACACAGAGGAGTAGGACTTTGAGAGGATTGTGGCTTAGCCTCTTGCCATCTTGCGAAAGATAAATATTGCAGGTACGCCAGACTGGTCAGGTCTGGTATCCACCATTACGCATAGCTTCATTGGCATGCGTTTGCGTAATGGCCGCATGCCCCCTGCGAAAAATTAAACTGCACAAAGACCTTAGTAGACAGGTGTTCCACACACACACACACCCCGCTATGCGGGGTAGCCAACCGGCTTCTTTTGAAACGAAAGCCGAGCTCACTGTCCGAATGCGCACGGGACGCTAGCACCGGAAGACGTGTAGAAGCACGTAGCTTCCGTCTCCGACCATTGAAATGAAAGTTCAGCTGTAGGTTCAATGGTCTTTAGCAGTGTGAAATAAGGTTGGTGAATCTCTCGGAGCTTGAGAAAGAACGCTCTACGAGGTAAATACAATCTTGAATTGGTGAGTGTCTCACTGATGGTCTGCTTCAGGTCATCTATGATGCCATCTGCCGGTACTTCAAAACGAACTGAGGTGATGCCATCATCACGTCCTTCAGGCGGAAGATTGTGGACCCAAATAATTCTGGTCCTCTCAGGCTGCGGAATCGCTTTGATTGGTCGAGGATCCATAGGTAGTTGGTCTCCCGTTGGAGGTAGAGAGGCATCATCGGCGTTGCGCCGCAAGGCGGAGACAGCTCGACGATGCAAAGCGCGTATAAGCTTGAGAGCCAATTGACTACATTAAAAAGGAAAAGGTCAGCCGACAAAGCACGATAAGCACATACTGAGATGTCTTTTTTGTACAGTACTGCATGCAATCTAAAGCATGCTCAGGTGCTACTCAAAACTCGGTCAACAATCTGGTGAAACTTCTTCTTATTGCTCCGAGCAGAGCAACGGAGTACCTTGATAACGTCCAGCATCAACTCAGCACGGCTGGTTCGTGTATGATCAAGGCAAAGGTTACAAGTTGGCTTCAGGCAGCAGTAGGGATTGCTCCACTTTGTGGACACAGCTTGAAAAACTTGCTGTCTTTTGAATAATGTGGCATCCATGGTACTGTAAACGATTGCCCGATCCTTGGGGTCAAACTGAGGCTTCTGAGTGAGGACTCTGGTTTTGTCCTGAAGTCGAAAGGCTGAAAGGACGGCAGTCTTGGACTCCCGGACTTTAGATTTGCGAGCAGTCTCATAAGAGCTGGTCGTAGAGCTTAAAGAGGAAGAAGAAGAACGACCAGAGGAACAAGAAGAGTTACTGGTAATAGTGCTGGATGTTCGCTTGCGTTTTAAACGCTTGCGGTGCTTGGCCATGGCGTTAGCTGTGCAATTTGGTCGACAGCCCTTGACCGAGCAAACGTAGACATGCAAGTGCAGCAAGTTGTCAATGCATACATTGAAAGCATTGAAAAAGTCCAGGCAACATTCCTTTTGCTGCGAAATCGTGTCCACAAATTAATTCAAAGCCGANGCAATGCCATATGGTTGTCGGCATCTAGGTCGGCTGACGCCACTTCAGTTGGCGAGCCTTCGTGCTCCACTGGGGGTACCGACCACTTACCCAAGGATTCATCGACATGGCCGTCGGTCAGTGCCAAAGTGGGCTGCGATCTAATCGCTTTTGGCCCTCTGATGTTTGGCGGATTTTCTTGCCGAGGATAATTGGCCTTGTTTCGATCAGACAAACCAAAGACAAAATCAATGCGGGCAGCCGCGAACCTAATGGCCCACCGCTTGTCGGAAGAGCAGCTATGGACCAAAGCATGAAACCGAGCTGAGTTGTTTTCATAGCTGGTCGACGTGCTTTTGCCCTTGACATGACCTGAGGGCAAAAGGCCAGCAAAAACCACTCCAGAGCAGTTCTTGGTGGAGTGAAAACACTTGCATGCAAGCTGGACTACGCCAGTGTTCCAATCAGGATTGGACATACTTCTCCCGAAAAGGAGAAAGTGTCTTCATGAGAATCCAAATCGGCTACTTGGTGGTCCGTAGGAAGGATCTTTCCTGTGGCCAGAATTCCTGTGGCTCCCTCTCTGGTGGTGGCATGGGCCCGCAGGTGCCAGTTTTGTGCGGCCACGGGTGGACCGGGAAAGCCAACACATTTAAACCGATAGCCAACCATGTTCTCTTCCACATTGTGAAAGAGAGAGGCGCCTTCTTGGAAGTGCCTTTCATAGTTAAGTCGGGATTGCAAAATGCAATTCACGAAGCCAAAGAATTCTTCTTGGCCAATGGTGTTATTCAGCACAGGCTCAGGAAACAAGCTCAACAAAAATTGAGCGCAACGAAATCTCTCAGGATCCCGGAGAGAAGCAAAAGGGCGCTGATATTTCGAACCAAAGCAGTTCTAGCTGCATTGGATCGCAGAGCTTGCCAGGGAGCCATCACCCACTGGTCTGGAAAAGGGTTATCCAGCAGTTGCTGCCGATAAAGGAGATACTGACTGAGAGTGGACAATCCCTCCCGGATATGGGGTTGGTTGCATTTCGGGCGCGTGGGAGCGCGCTCGTTGCATTTCGGGCGCGTGGGCGTTTCACGAGTTAAAAGTCGTACAAGTTCTACGAATTTAAAGTTCTAAAAGTTCTAAAAGTTCTAAAAGTTCTAGAAGTTCTAGAAGTTCTAGAAGTTCTAGAAGTTCTAGAAGTTCTAAAAGTTCTAAAGGTTCTAAAGGTTCTAAAAGTTCTGAAAGTTCTGAAAGTTCTAAAAGTTTTAAAAGTTAGAAAAATTCTAAAAGTTCCAAAAGTTCTAGAAAGTTCTAAAAGTTAAAAAAGTTCTAAAAGTTCTAAAATTCTAGAAGTTCTAGAAGTTCTAACAGTTCTAAAAGTTCTAGAAGTTCTAGAAGTTCTAGAAGTTCTTAAAGTTCCTGGAAGTTCTAGAAGTTTTAAAAGTTCTAAAAGTTCTGAAAGTTCTAAAAGTTCTAAAAGTGTATATTTCTATATGTGTATTTTTTTGTCTATGTTTGTATTTATATATAATACATATATGCATATATAGATGTATGTATATGTCTATACATACATATATGTATACACACGTATATATATATATATGTGTGTGTGTGCGTGTGTGTATATGGTGGAAGCCGGAAAGTTGGAATGTGTCCACAGAAGCAAACTGATCCCAAGCCACAGGTTCCAACTCTGATCTTGGAGGCTAAAGTTGGAACATGGTCAGAAACTCGCCAAAGGGAAAGTTGGAACGTGTATTGCAGAGAGCAAGGAACTGCAATTACTAGGATCGCTCCAATATTGCAGAAAAAGATAAACTACAACTGCTGCGACCGCTCTAGTATTACAAACAGAGAGAAACTGCAATTACTACAATTGCTCCAGTATTGCAGAGAAAGAAACTGTAATTATTGCGACCTTTGCAGTATTGCAGAAAGAGAGAAACTGAAACTGCTAGGACCCCTCCAGTATTGCAGAGATAGAAACTGTAATTACTACGACCAGCATTGCCGAGAGATGCGTGTACGGCAGCTCCACGACCATATCGCTAGTCGTGGTATGANTATGACCCCATGGATCGTCGAAGGAACTGAATCACACACTAGAGCACTGACGCTTCCCCATGCTTCTGTATATAGGCGTGTTTGTGTTGGCTCAAACCCTCCTTCCCAACCCGCCCCCCGCCCCCCCGGTTCATAGGGTTGCGGTTTGTGTGTGGGGGTGGTTTCGTTTCAGGGTTTTTCCAGAGTGGTTTAGGACACATGCATGTGCCTAGGTCCCCAAATTTTGGGGGAAACCGGGCTTAGGGTTTAGGGTGCCTTGCTCCCCAAGACAGGGGTCGGCGGGCACGTAGGGTTTAGGGCCCAGCGTTTCGTTTTGTATTTTTTTTAGGTCCCTAATCAGGGGAAGCTGGGCTTAGGGTTTAGGTTGGTGCTAGGTTAGGGTGCCCCCCCACCCGCAAGCCTAATGATATCCATATCATCCATGGCCTAATCTTGATGACATCCACACTAGGTTTCCGGCCGGTCCAGTCAGAATGTTCCAACTTTGGAACATTATGCCAAGATTGGAACTTGCACAAGCTCGCTCATGGAGTGCTGAATGTCAGGGTGCATATGTTTCAACTTTTTGGNCGGCCGGTCCAGTCAGAATGTTCCAACTTTGGAACATTATGCCAAGATTGGAACTTGCACAAGCTCGCTCATGGAGTGCTGAATGTCAGGGTGCATATGTTTCAACTTTTTGGCGTCCACTTTACCCATATATATATATATATATACATATATATAATTATATGTATATGTATGTGTCTGTATTTATATATGTGTATATTTATATCTATATGTGTGTGTATGTGTATGTATTTCTATACATATAACATGCACATATGTGTATGTTCTATGTATAGAAATATAACATACACATATTTCTATAATTATGATTGTTACAAACAGCCTTATGCCTATTATCATCCTTCTTGTTGTCCGCATTCCTACTCGTCTTAGCAGTCTTGTCATTCTTTCTAAGAGCCGTCATCAGCGCATCATACACAGAAATCCCCAGGCCAGCCAACGTCCAAGAAGCAAGGCAGCACGAAACACACCAGAAAATCCCACGCACCCCAAACGCAGCGAACGCATTCGCACGCACCTGAAACGCAAGTAGCGCCGGATATGATCCACTGCAGTCCTTCCCTGCAGCTGAAGCTCTAACTGAGATTCTACATCAGTGAGATTTGCCGACATAAGGTCTCGAAGAAACTGTTCATCAACTAGCTGGTCTCCACAGGAGCCAACTCATTACTGGATGACCCTGCAACATTTGCCAACTGAGCTTTGCCGACAGTTGGACGAGATGGCAGCGGAGTAGGAGACGGGGCACTCTGTGCCGGTTTGAACATCGGCCTGGCTTCTGTAGACTTGCGCTGAGGCGGTGTCAATGGCACAGCAGGTTTGCGCCTGTCTGGCCGGGAGGCTTGGTTGCCCTGCATTTGAGGGCGCCCAATATCTGGCCGTGTTTCTGCTGGCCTGTTACACTGCTGCGATTGTGGAGGTAGTGGAAAAGGTGCAGCTGGCCATTGCGGTTTGTTGAAAACCAGCCAGGCGCAGCTTCGAAATGAGCTTGCCGAGGGGGAGGCTGGTGATGCCCTGGAGGCTGCATTGGCTGGAAAACATGAGGTGAAACAGGCCGTGGTGGCGGAAACTGTGGGTCCGGGGCAGGATGCCAATTGCCCGNTTTGGCCAATGGTTTGCCAGGCCAGGCAGATTCACAGTTGGGCTGCTTTTTTAGGCAGACCGAAATGTGTGATGGATAGTTTCTGTCTGAGTACAGCTGTACAAGGATGGACAGAGAATCCAAAATTTGCTGTCTTGGAACCGAATCAAAGAATCCCACGAGATCGTCGTTTACTTCAGCACAAAATAAACAGCTGAGTGAGTTCGACGTAAGAAGTCGTGCGTGCTTCTCCAAAGTTGTGCAGTGGTGGCCAACCCCATGGCCTCCGGCCATACAAGTCGAACCATCAAAAGAATCGCTTGAGCTGCTGCGATCAGCAGCTTCTTTATGCAACTGTTGGAGTGCGATATTATCGTCCTCCCCTTCAAAAACTCCTTCTTGCGCTTCAAAAAGACGAAGCCAACTGGCAGCGTGCCGGATGGGTTGATACCCCATCGGTACCGTCTTTTCAGTGTTCCAGGAAGCTGTGCAAACACTTGGCGGTTCCATTGCTCGCTAGATCCTTCCACCGGTTCAATCACATCTGGATCTTGCCACGTCTTCATGGCTGCCTGAAGATAGAATTGAGGGCAGTAGACCATGAGGTGATTCGACTCATGATCCTCACAGTGAACAATGAAATGCTTATGCAAAAGATTGCGAGCAAGCGAAACATCCTTCCATGTGAGCCGCTTTTCTTGGCTCAGATGTTGGATGTACTTTTGCCATTGGTGCTCGAGCACCGCATGAAACTCAAGCTCCAAGTCCGGAGGAAGACAATGTTTGCGTCGCCAAGACACAAATATTTTAGCATTGTGCTTGAAAAACTCACGCTTGGCAGGAAAAAAGGCAGAAGAGGCACTTCCGGCTCCGAGCTTCTCGAAGGACCGGTGCCAGGGACCCTAACTGTTCAATGCCAGCAACAACATGGCCTCGAGTGAGGCACTGCTCTGGCAGAACCTGGGTGAAAAGATGACAGGGACACGGCGCGTCATCTACCGAATGATGTTGCAACCATTTGTCCCAGTCCTTGAAATTGCGCAAAAAAATCTTTCAACGATTGATGTGGTTGCTCCCTTACTTTGCAAAAGGGGAGGTGAAATGGGACCAGAATATCTTTGAACCGGAGAACTTGATTTCTGATCCATTGGGAAATGTCACGGCCAAAATTGGGATGAGCAGTGAATTTCAGCTGCAGTCCTTGAAATGTTGTCGGCCAGGACATGTTTCTGTACTGGCATACAGAATTGAGCACCTTCCTGGCTTTGCTCTTGCCAGGTTCTTCCAAAGAATTGCTCAAGCGAACGAGGGAATAAATTTCATCAGGCAAATGTCGGTCACTGCGCAGTCTCTTGGCCTCTTCAAATGGGCTCGACTGAAGCACGTGAGATTGAACAATATCTCCCATGCCGACCGACGTTTAAGTTGAAATGGTTCTGGCTGGAGCTGGCGGTACCTCTCGCTCGTTGAATTGGAGGTCTGTTGCGAGATGCCGATGAAGATGCTTGCCCTTGCCCGAGTACTTGTCCTTGTCCGATTGCAGCAAATGCTGTCATCACGTCTTCTGGCTTTTGGACGTTCGTAATCTGAATATTGATCTCCATGTCGGTGGGCTTGTTGGTTCAGGCTGCAAGCTGCAATCTGTAAGGCAGGCCGAGGCTGAGTCGCAGAAGCTTAAGCATCAAGAACTAAGAGCGTAAATCAAAAGCTGATGAAGAAGAATGACGAGTTGCACTGCATGACTCGGACCTACGCTTACCCTACAAAAGTCAGAACTGCGCGTCAGCCAAATTTCACGATCTGCGTCTCCGCTCATGTCATCATGTCTTGATATCAAAAAGCTTCCCAGCTCAACTTAAGCTTGCCGGTCTGTTGTGTTTGGGCCTGTAGGGACCTAGCCAAGACTCTTTGCGTCCCACTCAGGGTTCTGATGCTCAACGGAATACTGCCTCGAGAGCAGCGGTAATGGCGCCGTGACAGAAGGCCTTGCCCATTCACACTAGAACACCTAGGCATCCCTGGTAGGTTGTTCTCAATAGTGATTTCAACTCAGCGGTGAGTTCAGAACTCAGCTGAGACATCAACAGGAAAATATGTTGGAGGGTCTTCAAGAGGCTCTGGTTCCCTTGTTGTCTGTGTACTAAGAAAATCTGAAGCCAAGGAACACCTGGAACCTGACACCTTGAGTCGCACAGTCAGAAGCACATCCAGACGCACCAATGTACAGCGACGATAGAATGACATAAACAATGCACGGCTTGTACTGCAAAAGATGTCACAAGCTGCAAGTACGTCGACTTGGCGTCCCAAGTCGATTTCACAGGAAAGCAAAAAGGTCTTCGTTGGTGCCAGCCTTCTGCGATCCCCTGGCACCCCCTGCATTCTCGGAAGATGACATCTCTACACTCTGGGATGTGTAATATTGCCCGTTGTAGCTTGGGTTCCCCACACACACAAACACACAGACACACACACACACACACGCACACACCCATGCACACACACGCACGCACACGCGCGCACACACACACACGCACACACGCGCACACACGCGCACACCAAGCATACACAAAACCGAAACCGCGAAACGTCGAGTACCGGCACCAGATGCACCAGCCAGACGGCAGAATTCAATTCAATTAGCTACGCCTACCGCATCGACACATGCTGGGGGCACAACCAAGCCGCGCGCATCCGGCGTTAGCTGCTCCCGCAGAAGCCTCGAGAAAAATAACACAAGGCTGTAAAAGTGGTTGTCGATGTCGCAAGTCAGAAACACCGGGCGCCGGGTGCGAAACTGTCGATCTGATCGTATCGCGGAGCCCGGGCCCATGTTCTGCGCACCGTTGTAGTACCTGACCATTCCAAACACGTTTGCTGCCGATCGTCGATATGACGCAGCTAGATCTAGCAGCGTCGCTTGTAAACAGCGCAAACTGATGCAAAATATGCAAACTGACAAGTGAGGGACCAGGGCTTCGGGGATCCGACAGCACCGTTTCTACTCCTTGTGGAAAATGCTGTCGCAACAGCGATGAGGGGCACGCATCGCCCGTTGCATCGCCTCAACTCACACGGTCACATTTATGTGTTTTGGCCGTAATCCGCATAAATGGCAAGGTTACTACTCGCACGGAGACAAATGCTTATGCTGCTTCAATGCAAGGCGATGTTGCATCGTGCTATACCGTGCTAGCGGCTGGAGGAGGGAGCGCTTCTCTGACCCTGCGACTTGTTCGTGCTGCGATCGTCTCTACACAAGTTTCTGAAATTCAGGTTGTATATGGACTGATTAGGCAGGCAAGCATTCCAATCCTGTTCCGGCCATGTTATTGACCAACTTCATGACACACAGAGACATAGAGGGAAACTACCTACTTGTGCAAATCAATTCCCCCTTCGTTTCCGCTGAAAGCATCAGTATCTGGTCTCCGTCCGACTATGAAGCGACATCTCCTGCAAAACCACCGAGTAGTCTGCTAGCAAAGCATTCCGGAGTTGTTTACGAGCAGATGTAAGGCGGAGCGAATCCTTTTTCATGGCATGCGCTAGGTTCGTGGAATTCAGCAGTTTTGGAAGATTGTCTTTAACTCGTTTTGAGTCTTGGCTAAGCTTTGGCTGACCTGGCCAACTGGACTCCAGCATCGCAACCTGCGGCCCGTGCCACTTGAGTTGGCCATGGTCTCAAAGCTGCGCCCGAACCTGCCCAAAGCTGCAGAGAAGTCAGAAGATGCAGAAAGTGATTATGAAAGGGATGAAGTCAGGCATCCGCCTCACCGCCGCTGCAGGCAGGGCAAGGGGTCGGCCATCAGCCCAGAGAAAGGCAAGCCATTGCACCAAACAGCGACTATTCAGCTGAATTCATCGGGTCATTGAAACGTCTACTTATATACCTCTTCGCTCTGTTGGCTCCTTCGGGGGCCCGCTTAAGCAGCAAACGGACCGGACGAGATGTCACGTTGCGTGCACAACTTCTGCTTGGGAGAGCTTGACAGCTCATCGAGAAAGCAGCCCCGTTTCGGCCGTGGCAAGCAAGCATATGGACAATGTAGAACGGCCCATGCAGCTGTCTTCAAGTAGTGTGCTGCTTGGTCTCAGTAGGTCATTGCGGTGCTCAACTCAACTTGCATAAACCGGTTCTGCACATGGGAGCCCTGCCAGCTATGTACAGACGGCTACAGATCACTGTAACCATGGTTGGGCTGCTCCCATGAGGGAAGATTAAAGCCTGGAATCCTGCATCCTGCCGACCTTGCATGATATCCGGTCAATTCACCAGCTCGGTTCGGACTTCACAAGACACTCTACCGGGAGCAGTGGTGTCGCCTGGAATGTAACTCACTAGGTCTGGCTCGATATCCTTCGAGTTTGACAAGGGAAGCTATACTGCCCAAGTCATGAAAGACTGCAAGTCTGAGGTCGTTACAATAAAGACGAAGTAAGTCCCTTCTCCGCAGTCACTTCCGCGTAAATCCAGCAGACCGTTACTGACCGCCTCGCGAGAGGAACCGGCTTGTGAAGCCCATCATCGATCCATGCGTTCAGCCAATAGCTGGCCTTGAAGAAAACAGGTCCTGAATAAGGTCCATTGGGTATACCTGATGTCACTGTGCTCTCCATCTGCGTGGACCGAGTCCAATCACCTCACCAGCACCATATTGTAGTCAGGAAAGACTCGCGGCGCTGAGTCACGGTGCTGAGATTGACAACTCAATGGGTAACTTGGGCCCCTTCCGGTCTGTAACCATTTGCGAACATACCTCACGTGCATCTCGCTTCGGAAGTTGAGGTACACAATAACCTTGGCTTGGATTGCTATGGTCATGCGCATCGGTGAGTTTGGGATGCCTTTGCAACGATGCACAAGCCCACTCACATTGTCAGCATTCAATTCTCTTCCTATTTTTGGGAGAAACGGGCATTCGCACGTTGAGTCTCCACATGGCCTCATCAGAAGGAGTCCCCTGACACATGCAAAGCAGGTATCTGAAGATGCCCCCATTATGTCAAAATTTCCCCAAATTCTGCCAGTCCTTGTCGTCGTTGCTGGTCATAACATAGCGCATGGACGGCTTGTCAGCAAAGCTGCCCAAAGAAATGAATCGATAGCTTCGATCCTTGGTCCATTGGTGAGCGCCAACTCCGACAATCAAGCACATTGACATGTCTGCGGGCGAAAAAAACGAGACCCAGGTGTCACTGTGTCACATCGTGTCAAGAAATGCAACAGAACGTTGAAGCGGACATGCCGAGAAAATGAGGCTACGTCGAAGTGACAGCGATCGCCTCGGCTGGGAACCGAGTCCAGCAACTTGATCTCACGTCCTGTTAGTGCCTCGTGCAGGACAACCGTTTACGGACAAACGAGGGTATCTAAATGTATCAAAGAATCGCTCTGAAGTCTGTGAAGTGCTTAGATGCTTCGCCCGCTGCGGCTGATCAAGACTATGCACAACATGTGCAAAGCATCGAGTGCGGGTGCTGTTTGATGGTACGAAACTGTGCCGGCCTCCACAGTCACAGCAGGGCCCAAGAGCTTGAGAAAGGTCAATTCCTGTCTGTTGTATGATGAAGCATGCAGCTTCGTCGTCGGTATCGATGGTAGAGCCAAACTTGGGAGATGTCTTGTTGCCGAAACTTCGATGACCATGCACAAGGGAGAGAGTGGTCCCTTGGTTTTTGCAAAACTAGCTCTGTGGCTCTTGTTGTCAACATAATGGACGTGCTTCCGGCATTCAAGGCTTGTGTGCCGAGAGATTGGCCGAGCGAGGGTCGCAAATTGTCGCAACGTCTGCCAGACCCACGTTGGGGACACCAGCAGACAAAAATCTTTGGCTCATAGTACTGTCAGTAAGTGGCTGCAAAGCCATCAGCTCTGATTTCCGAGCGCCGATGAATTCGAGAGCTTCTCGGAACTACATGCTTACGGCAATGAACAAATGCTCGATCTACGCTGTGGACTGAAAATTGGAGCCTTTGCTCATGGCACGCACGATCCTCAAACCCCTCACTGACTGACCCTCACCCGAGGCTTGCGCCAACATGCTCTTGTCTCTCGCTGGGACCAGGTAATCGCCTCAGATTGCTGCCCGGAATGCTGTCTCGTGTCGGTACCCGGCAGACAGATCTAAATGCATGATGAATGATCCATCAACATGAACAACAAAGCCAGAAGACCTAGCATCGCACAGTGCTTGAGCACTGTGGTGCCGAGGCATATCTGAACCAATTCGGCCTCCGTGTCTGCCATGGCTCCTCGGTGGAACCACTTGTCGCGAGGCGAAGACATGGCAGTGAACATTCAACTGTCAGGGGTCGGATCTTCGTCACGAGGTGCTTGACCGGGGTCCTTGACCTGACAGGGGTCTCTGGAAGCCTTCCAGCGAGCATGACTCAGGGTACATGCGCACGGCGAAAACTACGTGTGCATGTTGTTAGTCTAGCCGCCGCTGTACAGTGCAGACACAGCAGTAGCATTGCTCTGAAGACTGAGCCGGCCTGATCTCTGGCTCCTGCAGGGAAAGTCAAAGTACCCGCCACGGCATGTACTGGACTTGTGCCAAAATAATATACGAATAGCCCTTCGCACCATGCTCCTCCAGAATGATCTCGCCACTGATGCCTGCAGGAAAAAGCAGAAGATCGACGTCGGACAAAAGTAAGGCAAGGTGTCTCCTAAGCCGAACATCTTCGCGGCCTCTAACCACCACGCACACGGTCTCCACACCCAACTGGTCCCACTGCTCCTCAATTGCAACATCTGGCCAGGCCTTTGTTCTGCACGGAAAGGACCCCCGACTCTCTGACAACCATCCACTCATTGCGTGCCTTAGTCACCGAAGTCGATTAAAAACCGTGGAGCGGTATCAGCCAGTAAACAGGATTGCGAGCGCCCGCACAAGGTTTTTTCCGCTACCCGGAGTCCTGCAGCACTGGTGCTCGTTTGCAAACCTGCAACAAGGCCCGCGACTGGTGCAAGAACAGGCAATGGGAACTTCTGAGCACAGAGATTGCAGTAACTTGGGTGCTCTATACGGGACGAGCGTTTTGCTCTGGGTCAAGTTAGATCAACGTGGCATTGCAGGTCTTGTGTGTGCAATCTCGTGGGTGTCACTGAACGACGAATTGCTAGCCTGGGACAGGGCACACGATGCCAAAGGCAATCTTTGTTTCATTGGTGAAAACGATGCTATGCTGTCCGGTCTGGCTGGGGAGAGGACAGCCTCAAATCGTTTCGGCTGAAACTTCTAGTGCTCGGAGTGCTCAAGTCCGACCCATGCAGCCTCCCGTGACACACGCACCAACCATAATCAAGGCCTTGTCGCGAAGCCGCGCTGCTTTGTCGAGCAGCAACAAAGGCCGTCCCTCAATGCGATGCACCTGCAGAATGCTGTGAAGCATTTACATCCGGCATCCGAGAAGGGCTTCGACACGCACAAGCAAACGTTGCTGACGTGGCTATGCCCAATACCCGTTCCGCCAAACATCGATCACTGCCAGGGAATGAACGTCACGTTTGCTTCTACTGGACTCTCAAGCAATACCTTTTGGACTGGAGCAAACATGGATGACATTGCAGTTCGTGGTGACGCTCATCCAACACCGAACAGCACAGGGAGTGACAGACTTGCAGCAACAAAGATTATACCCGTCACCTCGTCAGCGTTTCCGCGCAGGAGAATCTGCCAAGCCAGAGTCAGCACACGCAGCTCGTCACAGAACAACAAAGAGCACAGAACATCAAGTTTAATGAAGTACACCTGTGAATCCAAATCATGCGGCCTGCCAAGCAGCGCGGGGTCGGCAATGCAACAGAGCACACCCTGCGGCACCGAGCCTGCTGAGCCAAGTGCTTAAACCTTTAACACCAAAGATAACATTGCAGCTTAGCAGAACAAGCCGGCGTCACGACGATCGCATGGACAGGTCGGGATTGGTACCGCGAGTATCAGGCCAATGACATCCCTTTGTGTGTTGGCGGCTCGGCTAACGAGCAGCCGGTGACGGGCCCACCAACCCCACCATGCAAGATCAACCAAGGGCAACAACAAGCTCTCAAACGATCAAATGCAAGATCAATACTGAATCAATACATCGTGTCCAATTCCAATGTCGACCGACGTGCTGCCATGCTAGAATCCCAGGGATTTCTGCAGCCAGTTCGAAAAGGATGACTCGAAAAGTAAGTGTGCTGCCTCGCATGTTCGACTATGTGGATGCTCGGCCATCGATCAATCGATTAGTCTTCTGGCTGGTGACTCCAGCCTGCACGCTGACAATGCACTCAATCTGGCCCTCATAGCTGTATCAGGTCAGACTGCATCTCACAGGCCATGGAGGCAAAGCGGGCCTTCGACAAAGACCATCAAGCTGCCGCTGCATCATCTCCAGTCCTGCTTCGAACGCAAAGCGCCCAGCTACAGCTGGCGAAACCTTGCAGAAACGCACACAAACGGACCCGCAGACTGATGCAAAGACAAACATAAGCAAACACAAATTCTGTTTGGTCAGTGAAACTATGTGGTTGGAAGGGGGTGAAATCCCTGGAGAGGACCTAGTACCAAGCTTTTATCATGCCCCAATACGAACCGAAAGGAACGAAGCTTTGCCTGCATCTGTGAAATGTTATGTAAAAGTTGTGACCTGGCTTTGCCGGTTTGGATGCAGTCGCTGCCAGGCGATTCTTACCGAATTATCAGATTGATGCATCGGCCTTTTGAAGTTGTCAAGACTAGACAGCGTTCCCGAAGCACTAGTTTTTCAACTACGAAGGGAGGATGCTTCTTCCTTCGACACTTGCGGCACGTGGCTGGCATGCAATCAAAATTTAAGTCTTGTACGGATCTTGTAAGGTCTCTGCGATGCCTGCCAAAATGTTCATACTGTGGCGAACTGCATACTCCCCAATGTAGAGGGGCATACGTACTACACTGATAACGAATAATGCCATCATTGTTCATCGCTATTGGCTACCTCTCATGGAGGCACTGGATCATCAGGAACAACGTATTGAACAGACCACACTTCCCCCATTGTGGAACAGCATCGTTGGCGCCGGCCTCTGCCCCTTGTCAAAAGTTCCGTCAATGACAGACCCCCAGACAAACAGACAGACAGAGAGCGAGAGAGAGAGAGAGAGAGAGAGCGAGCGAGAGACAGAAAGAGAGAGAGGGAGAGAGACAGACAGGCAGACACCGACAGACAGACACACACACACACAGACGGACAGAGATACAGAGAGAGAGACAGAGACAGACGGAGACAAACAGAGACAGACACAGACAGGTAGACAGAGACAGAGACAGACACAGACAGACAGACAGACAGACACAGACAGACAGACAGACACAGACACAGGCACAGGCACAGACAGACAGACACAAACAGAAACAGACAGACAGACAGACAGACAGGCAGACAGACAGACACAGACAGACAGACACTGACAGACAGAAAGACAGACAGACAGACAGACGCACAGACAGACAGACAGACAGCCAGGCAGACACAGACAGACAGACACAGACAGACACAGACAGACACAGACAGACACAGACAGACAGACAGACAGCCAGACAGACAGACAGACAGACACTGACAGACAGACAGACAGACATAGATAGACAGACAGACACAGACACAGACAGACACAGACAGACAGACACAAACAGAAACAGACAGACAGACAGACAGACAGGCAGGCAGGCAGGCAGGCAGACAGACAGAGACAGACAGACAGACAGACAGACACAGACAGACACAGACAGACAGACAGACAGACAGCCAGCCAGACAGACAGACAGAAACACACAGACAGAGAAAGAGACAGAGAAAGAGACAGAGAAAGACAGAGACACAGACAGACAAAGACACAGACAGACAAAGACAAAGACAGAGACAGACACAGGCACAGACAGACAGTCGAGAGACGGTCCTCCCAGCCAGCCGCATGCGCTAAATGCTGCGAGTCTTGCCAGGCACCGTGCGCACATGATGGCATACAGCTGCAGCGCTCATGCCAGAGTGACTGCCGGAACATCTGCAGGCATGACCAACAATGAAGATCGCATCGAAGCAGTGCAATACTCGAGCATGTAATGCCGCATTGTTGGAATCTCTTTTCACATGCCGACAAGTCCACGCACTGCGTAGACTGCGTCGTCACTTGTGCGGACACTGACAGCATGTCGCCCTGGCGGACCGAGTGGCCCATGCTTGCCAACACAGAGCACAGAGCTTGCGCCTGAGCCGAGATTGGCGCCAAAAAGAAATCTTATTAGCATTCCTCTGTTGAAGCATTTCCGGCCTTGTCCTCTGCGAATTGCTCTGACGCAAAAAGCGGATGGAAAATGAAACTTTTGTCAGGGTAGATGAGCTGCACCTCGCACAGATCAAGGATGATCAAGGGTTCCAGGTCTGACTGGTCCGAAGGAGAGCTTGCTTGCCAGCTTTGCCACTTCCACAGGGTTTGATCAACCGGTCTCGTTGGTCCTTAAAATCCCCTTCGCTCATGGGCCACTACCGGCCGATTGATGGCATGCAGACTTTGGAAAGGATTGTCTTTCCCAGGAAGCAATCAACGAAAACCGATTCGAGAGCTTCCAGCAAGCCTCGCGCAGCCGGTTTGTCTGCAAAGAGCGCAGCGGCAGAAGACAGACTTTGTCGGAATGCCAGGGGTGCTGGAGCCGTGCAGTCGAAGGCCTTTTCGATTTCACATGGCAAGCAACAGGCAAAGCTAGGACCGCACAGAGCGCACTGCATCCGGTTTACTTTGCGCTGCGGCACCTGGCTGGGAGTTCCTTGGCTTCCACTAAGAGTCGCACCAGTGCCGATTGCTCCTTAGTATGTGTTACAATATGAACTATGAAGTGTTGTTCGTGCCTAGTTCGAGCCAAAAATACATGGGTTTCGACAGGCCCAGGCCCCAATCTGATTGAGCAATCCAGTGGAGAAGGATTGGGTGCATCACACCTAGCCCAGGGTGGAAGCAGGAAGGTGGTGGTAGATGCCGAGCTGCAATCGGGATAAGAGCACGGCGAAACTCCCCCTTGAAATGTACACATCCCCTCATCTCCCCGCCAACCCCTTCGCTCCAATGTTCAAGCACGACGATGACATCAGGCTTCGATGGAACTCGAAACCGATGGGTCCATCTCGCTTTACTTCCGGAATTTTAGTGCGCATTATGCATAGGTTTCAGCAGGGCACTAGAAAGCTCAAGACTTACCTTGTGGAAATGGACCGCCCGGTCTTTAAGACAGGCAGAAACCTGTGCGGACAGGAGAAGGGCGAGAAACACCACCTCGTGGATAGGCCTCCAGGTGCCGTGCCGGCTGCTTGCAGCATTTGCGTCCAAGATGCATAGTACGGCTTGCAGTGATGTCGTCTGGAAAGGTTTCCTTCCCACAACAATCTGAGCAATGTCGAAGCCCAGTTGGACCTGCTGGCAAACTGACCGAGTAAAGACTCCTGCTGCAGATTGCACGGCATGTCCCACTTGGTGTGAGCAGAGTCGTGGTTGTGCAGTCCATGAGTCCGCCGCAACAAGAGCCGGGACCGCAACCCCACCACATTCGGCACTTCTTACGTCTGGCCTCCTAAAGATCATCACACCGCAATTGACTCGGCACTCTGCAGAAAGATCCTCCTGCAGAATGAGGTGGCGACCCTTCGCCTGAGGGTACAAGAGGTGAAAAAGAAACGCTTCGCTCCGCTGTGCCGCACACCGCACCTGATGTATGAAACTCTCCAAGGACTTGTCGTGGTCGAGAACGGCAGCATCACCATCAAGCCAAACGACGTACTTGTAGTTTTCGGTGCTCAGCTCTCGCTTCAACAGCAGCACCTTGCCATGCGGCAGGACAGAGATTTCAAGATTCTTATTTATTATTCTGAGCTGCTTTGTACCAAGTGAACGCATCGCGAGGGGAAATCGCGGCCAGCATGTCCTCCTTGGTCAGGACTTCGCACTTAAAGCCGTAGCCATGCTTTCTGGAGTACCTGCAGGCCAGCTCCGGGCGGTAACTGTACCGTAGCTTCTCTGAACAAAAGCCATTGTCAGCCCAGCTGCTCATAGTTGACCCTTTGGCAAACAGCTCCGGGAGCATAGTTGGCTGAGTATGCCATAACCAGAAGAATATCTGTTCCTCCGCAAGCTACATGGCTGCCAAATTCGAGGTTCGAGGTTCAGGCAATTAAGAAGAAAGGCTTATTGAAGAGATCAACATGCTCATGCGCACCAAGTGCAGATGAGCGGTGCCCAAAACCCATACCAGCCTTTGATGCGAACAAACCTTCCACGTTTGGGTGCGCGCAACTTCTACAGAGATGTCCTTACGCGCTGCCCCCTGAGGTCATCGCAAGCTGCAGACCCATGAGCACTTGTGCGCGCCCTTGTGCGTGTATCTGAACATAACATTGGTCTTAGCAGTCCCCTTGCGTGCATTGGTTTCTGTCCCCTTGCGCGCTTGAGACGCTATCTCACGCGCCCTTCCGCACCTATTTTTTTACGCCACCCCTAGTCTCGCTGGCTCTTGGAGGGTCGTCTCACGGGTCGTCTCTATTCGGAATTGCCGACTTCAAAAAAGCACTTGAGGAACACCAGCCAGACCCTTCAGAATGCAACGAATGCTCATGTAAAACATACCCTCGCCAACAAACCTCTGCCGCAGATACAGCGCTTGAAAATCAAACTTATGCCCACGCGAAACTTCGGACTTCGTAGCTGCGGGTCCACGCGCTGCGAGGCCAACTTCACTCGTCCGAGGCGCAGCTTTGCGGCGGTGACAGCACTGTACACAAATACTCTCTCGTGAAACGGTTCCGGTTCCCAACGTTACAGCCGGCAGTCCTGCCAGCACCTCGTCATCATCAATGTCTTTCACGGAGCGAAGTATTCCGTGCACTGTCGCATCTGGCCTCGCTGTGCCGAATCGCAGAATATGGAATCTAGAGGTCTGCAGAGAAAGGGCTCTGCACTCCGGCCTGTGCTCGTGTAAAACTTTGAATATAATCTCGGCATCGCGGCGCAATGCTGGACCTCCAGACGGCACCATGAAGCTTGCAATTGGCATGTCGGTGCATTCCACCTTGCTGTGATTGCAGCTCGGAGCTCGTGATGTGTAGACTTTCGGCAAGATGAAGTTTAGTTAAGCGGTTAATGTCTCGCAAGTGTCATCAACGCACAAGAGTCACACATAGACATGAGCATAGTGATAGTGGCATAGTGCTATCGAGTCACGCCCAAGCCACATCGAAAATCTTTCTCTGAAAGATTCGAAGTCAAAGTTGTCAACGTCTGCCATGCTGGAGTTTTCTGCCGCTACTGCCACAGCTTGTGCATCACGTTTCCCCAAAGGCCATGGCCGTTGCTCGTGGCGCACTTGCTACGTGCCATGTTCACTCATCCGCCTTCAGCTTCCAACGCTTCAAGAACGACCGACTCTGCGACGACTTCACCCTGCGACCAGCCGAGCGGTGTAGCAAACTCCGAAAGCTTCGCAATTTTTCACTTTTGCTCCCCAGCCTCAACATGCTTCTGAGGTTGTAGAAGCATGGCATTTATGGATGATGCATCGATCTGTAGCCCTGCAATTGCATCACAAGGCATTAGCAGCAGTGCCATGCAACACTGCTAAGCTTGACTTGTGGCAGCTGTGAAGTCCGGGAAGTCTCTCGACAATCTGCAAGCCTTACCTTGAGCTTGAGCCACTCGCTCCCAAACGTCTTGCCCAGCTTCCGCTGTTGAGCTCGCCCCTGCCGACGGCAGCGTAGTCGAAAGGTCACAAATCAGCACAGCTAATGCACACATTCTGGCGCAAGCCCAATGATTCATGCTGGCCCTGCAGTCAGCGCACATAAGTCACATAAGCGAATCTTTTTTCACATCTTCATCAATGCTGACACGCTCAAAGCACTGGTCTCGAACATAGGAAATGATCGGTTTAGCATGGTGTTTACCATTCCCAGCGACCACGGTG
Organism: Symbiodinium sp. clade A Y106; assembly: GCA_003297005.1. Classification (NCBI taxonomy): domain Eukaryota; class Dinophyceae; order Suessiales; family Symbiodiniaceae; genus Symbiodinium; species Symbiodinium sp. clade A. Next base: position 103,930 of record BGNK01001566.1, read on the forward strand.
AAGTGTAGGTTCGCTCCCAGTCCCTAGATGTCACTACTCCATCAGTGATACAAGCAAGCTCTCAGCCTTCTTTTGGCGTGTGCTTACGCCACTGAAGGGTTAAAAAGGTTTGTGTTTTTTGTGGGTTCTTTTCCGATCCACAGTCTCGGGAGGCCAGTTTCATCGGGCAGTGGGTACAGCAAATTTTGTTTTTCAGCCCAACCCCATAAACCGCCCCAACCTCGGATTCAACCTTATGGATTCTGCCCATATTCCCGCACCAAGACATAGAACAGCCAATGCTTAGAATCAACATACCCTTGCCTTCCTTACTGCGCACGTTCCACTCATGACCCATGTATGCAGTCTCCCCGAATCAGGGACCACTCGAGCCGAGAAGCCCGTTCGAATTGTTTCGATTGATGTCATTGTCTGAGGCATGCGATAGCTTCAAAGTTTCGGTTTTCACCTCCGAAGGCTTGGGGGGGGGGGGGGGGGGGAAGGCAGCGGCTTAGTTCGGCCTTCGCCTTGTTTGCTTGGGGTTGACGTATGAATGAAAACACTCTCCGAGAAGGTGTGTTTCGTTCGACAGCAAGGAGAACTTACCAATCTCCGCACCATCCAGGCCCAAGAGTCCCTACATCTGTGCAGTTTCACCTTCAAACCCCAAACCCACCTATCCCAGCTTTGTGGACCGTCCAAAAAGGGGCGAACACCGATTCTGACTCCTTCCAGGCCACAGGATTCCACACTGGGCATGTTTTAACCGCCCTTTGAAGAAGTCCCGACGGCGACCTTTAATGACATACGAATTGTCTGTGTTCTTGCTATAATGTCCCCAATGGATCCCTTCACGCCAAGTCTAGAGGACGAGGTACATCGCGACGAACCAGACCGCATAGGAACCGAACCACCATGCACAGCACTGCTACCCTCGAGCTTGCAGCGAAACGTGGATTTCATGTGATATGGATATGGGACTGATAGCTGCGGGCAGGGGTGACAATGCGGTGAATGTATGTGAACTTGTTATCGCAAAGCTACACTTCGAGGCGAACGGCAATCCAAGCTTACTGCAGCGGGGATTGAACGGCTTGGGTGTCTGAGTGTGTCTGGTCTAGCGGTCTCCTTTCGGACCCGAACAGCGAAAGGGACTCCGATTTGCCGAAGCCGTCACCAGTTCTTCTGGACACAAGGATAACTAGCTGGTGCTTACGAGTTGTGTGACAGCGATCCACAGGACGTTTGGAGTTCAGAACATCTTCCACAGTCTTCCACGGCGCCTGCGCCAGTCGCAAACTGGACGAAGCTCCAGCTCTCATGCAGCCCGGCTGTGCGGTCCACCACACGAACCTGACATGAGCGTTTGTCATGGCCAGACCATGGATGTTTCGGGGGAGTCCCTAGATTCCGTCACATGTTTCTGTGAGGTATCGCTTTGCTCTTGTGAAAGTAAGAAGACCATCAGACTCACTGATCCTGCTCGTAGCTTGCCATGCCCTTTAACGCTCTTTACTGCCTTTTACTGCCCTCTGCTGCTCTTTACTGCATGGGGCAGTGGCGCATAAAACGATCTGCTAGGTATCGATTAGGGTATCGATTGCCTGGCCATATATCACACGGATAATTTAGGCACCAATGCCACCGCAGCGCGGAAATGTCACAACAAATGATCTTCGTTGACCGTATCGCCTTTGGTCGCTTTCCAAGCAAATTGGCAAGATCCGGCATTCCACGGCCACCCTACTCTTAACTACAATTACTACCGAAGTTTTGACGGATGCTCACATGGAGATGGTCTTCCATGTTCGCACATGCAGGAACGATCATTGTTGAGGAATCTTCTATGTTCTACAGAAGCGGTCTGGGAGCAATGTAATCTAGAGCCTTTCCAATCCAGTCGAGTGTCTAGGCATGTCTGCATTAAGTATACCTTCAATGTCCTTAAACTCGAGGTTGCAATCCAGACTCACAATCAGAAAACTGCAACATTTCTTGCAGCACATCTCTTTGGTGCAAGAGCGTTCTCTTATCATAAAAGCGTTAGCAGTGTGACTCACTCACTCACTCACAGGCTCTGAGGCGTCCAAACTGTCCATGTCTTGCAGTGACACAGCAGTGTGAGCTCAAGCAATCAAGTTGCAGGAGAAACTCCACCACAAATGGTTTGCAATATCTGACAGCTGACAGTAGATTTGAAGCCGCACCTCCCACCGTCGCCGCCGTGCAACGGTCTGATGCACAGTTTTACCTCGCTTTGCGTGCTTTGCGATGTCTCGAGAACCTTTCCATCGTACTGGCGCGATTCTCATCGAAAGAAAGAACGACAGCTCATTCCAGCATTCTTCGCCGAACTATTAGCACACCACCTCAGCCGTCGGAGCTGCCGTCGAAGCTTATCGTTCGCGATGCCTCTCCAATGAATCCGAAAGCTCCGTCCACGTCGGGGTGGTCGTCTGCATCCATGTAGACGGCTGACGCTGCTTGCGTCAATCATCTGGTTGAAGCAGCATGAATCAGGTGCTTGTCGTTGGCGATCACTACCAAAAAATGTCACAACCGTGGTTACTATCCAAGTCTAAGCTTCCATCGATATCATTGCGGTAGTCGAACAACATGTTCATGGATTCGCTGTAGAAGTAGCAGGCACCAAAAACGTCCGGAGGAGGCCGGGCCTCCAAGTAACAATGAGCACAGAGGTTGCCACTTCGCCACGCCGTGATTTTTTGTCGCTTATCTGAGCGGTTTCGCAACAATAGAAATTGAGGACATGCGCGATCATGCAACGGTAAAAGGCAGGATAAGTTAACGAACCCGGCATCCTCGCTGCCGGCACAGAAAATCGTTGCTGCGTCCCTGTCGTGGTTCGCGCCCTTCGGTTGGGCTAGCAGCAAGGGGTCTGCAGGATTGCCAAAAGAAACGCCCGGGTCACCGCCAAGGCCTCGGCGGATACCAACCGATGTACTTTTCGGCTCCTTGACCGTCGCCGAAAAACATTGGCTCGTGCAAAGAAGTTTACTCAGCATGAGCTCAGATGCGCAGACAGGAGTTGGTCAAATGCTTGTCAGGCATCGTGACCTCTATGTCCCCAAAATCATCACTGTTTCAAGAGTCACTTTGGTAGGTTTTCGGCTTCGAGCGATTCACCAATTAAGAAAGCTCAGGACGTTTCACGCTGTGGTCAAGGATGTTCAGGTTACCTCAAAGGTTACCTCATCCTGACCCGGAGTTCGACGTATTCGTCGGAGAATACAGCTTGTTATAACAAGTCAAATCTGGCCGTGTCAACATTGGTTTCCTTCATACCCTCAGGCAAACTGCAGAAACCACTTAGAGGTCGTCAGTTGCGAATCGAGTTGACATGCGGTGTCACGAGCCGAGTCTGCAGGTACACCGGGTGCTTCAGACTTAGATGACCTAGATTCCACCATCGCATAGTTTCGTCATGCTGTTCGTTGGCCAGCTTATGCAAGTGGCCACTGCGTGCTCCTGCCACATGCTAAAATCACGAACGCATCAGACCCTGCGTCCGGCAAAGTGGCCCGCAAGCCTGTTCAAGAAGATGTACTGCAGCCGACACCCGGTAATCCTTGCAAAATAGCTCGGCTTGAGCCCGGCTGCGCAAGTCTAGGATTCGACGAGGATGCTCCTAGCCGAGTGAAGCAGCCGACCAATCGCCAAGTCTGATGAATCCTGGAGATGCTGCAGTGTCGTTCGTCGGCCGCTTTTACCAACTTGAGTTTGCACGTTGCAGGCTTGCAGGCTCCGCTAGCAAACCGAAAGGACGAATCTTTTAACTTTGGCTCAAGCGCAACGGTAAAGCGATCTGCAGTCATTAAAAGGTGCGAGCTCAAGGAGTCAGGCAGCAAACGAAACTCAAGAGAGCGGGGCAAGGCTAGTGCCGGATGCGGACATGACATGGCTTTGCCTGCTAGAACTTCATGGTGAATCCGAGGAAACGGCCCATGCGTCTTCTACGTCGCCGAACGCGCTGCAAATGTTTCGCAGAGTCGACCTCATCGGCTGTTTATAGGTGAGTGGCCATATCAGTTTCTGCGACATCGGGGATGCGTGCGGCCTGTCGGCCAATTCCACCGGCAGCCCACGCAAAAACACACGATGCGGGCAGCTGGCCTTCGGTTGCAACTTCTGGTTTGCATTGTAGTATGACAACATTACATACCCGACATATAACTTCGTATAACATACTTGCACATGACAACTGGACTGACAACGACCACCCAATGGCAGGGACAGATCCCATCGGGGCGTGTCGACCTATACAAAACTCCCACTCCTGGGGGTCCTCGCTTCGGTATTTATATGCTTTGTTGCAAACATGTCGGATCCAGGAGGCCAAACGCCAAGAGTCTTCGAAAACAAGCGGGGCGGGGCCTGGATGGCACTCATGGCAGAGCCGCTCGCAAGACATGGCCCCAACGGCAATGCTGCGAGCGTTTGAGGCTCTCTTAACTCATATGTCGAATCTGTCTCCGCAGCAAATTGTCCCATAGCCTACATCCTTCGTCGTGCTGCAGCGAGTTCAACCAGACTTCAGAACTCTGCAGTTGGACTTGGCCTGCCAGCCTTACACTTGCACGTGTGGCAGCTGACACAGAAAGATGCCGAGATGTACAGCGCAACTAGAATGTCAAATGACGCTTACGGACGCCTAAGCCTGAAGGAAACACTAGATATTCCGTGTCTAGCCTTTGCACATCGTCTTTTCACAGAAGCGATTCGTAGAAGGTCTGCGCCAAGTCTGCCACCTGGCCGAAATGCTAGAATGTCCAGTGTCAACTTGGCATGGGGAAGGGGCAAGACTCAGGCGCTAATTCAAAGTGGACGGGCTGGATGGACGGATGGTTCGGTTGGAGACTCAGCTCAACAACGGCACCATGTATGCAGCGCAGACACTCGTATCAACTTTTCGCTTGTATGTGTGATGCGATCTGCATAACAACTGCATTGAACGAATGTAGGACATGAAACGAGAGCTGATCTGCGAAGTCCCTGGTGGGTGGCTGCTCAGGCCTCTTCGTCGCAGACGCCATGAGTCATACCGGCATAGGCACGGAATGTTGTCCTGGCCGAAGGTTCTGAACATCCACGAAGTTAAGCATATTTCCTTGATGCCTCAGTCCAGCTGCTTCGAGCCGCACCCGACCCATCTGAGCTGTGCTCAGTGGCACCTTGAGCTCGACAGCTTCTGACAACCGACGACCACACCCACAGAAAAACTCCATACCGTGTGCTCGCTCAGTCCGAGGTTGGCGCGACAGGATCTTCAGCACCATGAAAGATGTGCACTGGCACATCCTGCAGAAAGCTTTCGAGGCACAACATGTCCATGCATTCTACACAGACTATCTTATAACATCTATCCGACCACAAGCCGGACTTGGTCGTACTAGGACGTGCTTGCAGCAGCGGAAATCTGGCCCCAAGGCACACACATAGCTGTTGGTATTTCGATGTCATTTCTCGGTTTGGGCGTGGACCCTGGGACAGAGCTTAAGAACTTATGCAAACACTTTCACGCTGAATTCAACACATTGCCCTCCTGGAGTCACGCCGCCAGAAGAACGACGGTGGAATTCATCGCCCATGGACAGGGCCGATTCGCATACTGCTGCTGTGGACCAATGGATTCGGGCACATCCAGGTTCGCGCCACAAGGCACACACACACACACCCACCCACACAGGCACTGTGCGGCCCGAAAACCCTGAAACCTAACAACTTAAGAAAGCCTTCAAATCAAGAAAACTGTGCTACGAATGACTTCCCTAAATTGCTAACAAAGCCCAACACACCTAAGCCCTCAAGCTCTAGACCCGACAATCGTAAACCCTAACAAGCCTGAACCCCGAAACCCAAAAAAAAACGCATCCCAAAACCCTAGAACCTCAGTGCGACAAATCCTCTGAAATCGTCGGTGTCTGATCAAGCTTTTGTGGTTGAACCGGGATTGTGCTCGAAGAGCCCGTGCTTGAATCGCGGCCGTGATCGAATCTCGTTTGAAAGATGCCACCAAGCTCAATGAGAGCAAGCTAATTTACACCAAAGAAGTTATGAGATCGAATGCCATCGTTTCATGCTTGCACCGATTGCAGAGTTCATGTCTTCTTTGCGTAGTGAGGAGGTAGTTTCCGCCTCGGGTGACTTCAACCCACGCGGCAGTAATCAAGAGAATTTCACTGCGCATCCAAATTCTTGAAGACCCTACATGTGACACATAACGATGATGGCCCACACATTTTTTGAAAAGAGATTAAAAGAGGCGCAGGGGTATGCAGGGGTAGTGAGTTCAGCTCGCCATGCCAGGCGCAGAAAAACCGTCGAAGTCATATCAACATGTATTTAATTAAATGCCTTTTGGAGGCCAGTCGGATGCCTCATTATGACACCCGTCTGACAACCCCTCCCAAGTCCGATATCTCAACCAGCTCGCGACTTCGTCCAGAGCATGAAGCGGCAGTTAAGGTCTGTCCGAGCCTTCATGCGTCTAGAGGACACGTTTTTGGCAGGATAAGCACGAATGCTGGTACTTTGCAAAGTCGTTTGTTCTGAAGCAAAGTATGCTTCACAATGCGGATTGCTTGAAACAGAGGGTCGAAACAAGTAACATTCAGCCAACACTCTGCGACCCAGACATGGTATTTCAGGCATGGCGGACGAAAGCTGGTGTACGGATGCCTGTTGCGAGAAGTGTGTGTCTGGAGCTGAAATATCAGTGCGCCCCGAAAGCTGCTACCGGCTGTCCCTGCCAGTGTTGAATGTGAGGGAGACGACAAACGCGATGCCCGGCCGAAAGCGCAGAGAGGAATTCGTGTAGTGTGGAAGTCCAAACATGTCCAAACTGTAACCTTCGGGCTTGCATCCTTGGGTGCATCATCCGATCTTGCGCGCTGATGCCACCATCTCACTAGACAACACCAGGATGTGAGCAAAAGTCCTTGAAGTCATCGGGCAGTGGCTCTGCCACCTTCGACCGATGACAGCATATGGTCTCATGTCAGCTACGTGAGCTTGAAGAATCTGTGAACTTTCAGGTTCCCAGCCCATGAGCTGAGCATCAGCACCTTAGCATTCCCAGCTCACGTCGCAGGCTGAGTCTACTGACCCCGCTGGCAAATTGCTGAAACGCGTGCCGAAGTGAAAGTGTGCTTTCGACTGCAAGCATTGTCTCATAGATCGGCAAGAAAAGTCTTGGCTTCTGGCACCACCCAAACGACGCGGTGCGCGCAAGGCCGCGGCGAGGGCCAATCCACCACCTGTTCAGCTCTTCGTAAGTGCGTGAATCGAGTGAGTTGTGTTCAGGGACCCTGACGTGCATGCGAAAAAGGAACGTTTCGTGAGGACCGGGCAAAAAAGCGTAGGATAGCGTGGGCGTGTTGGTTGCCGCTGTTGCCGTTCATGGTACATGGCATCGCTAGAGGGGGGGGGNCCCCCCCCCACCCCCCCCAGCCCCGAATAATATAGAGGATTATCCTGGACCCACTCCCCCCCCCCTAATATCCTTGTCGAGGGGGGGGCTATATGTTTATTAAAAAACTGAAATATGTTGAAATCGAACTTCCCAGAATAATAGAGCCCGGATCGGATATGGAAACTTCCTGCAGCTTTCCGGACAAAGTCTTGAATCCTGGCGAGAAGATCCCAAGATATCACACTGCCGGACAACGACGGCGCTTGTTGCAGTGGCTCGGAAAGCTGTGGCATAGGGGGTGTGTTTTGGGGGGAGGGGGTAGGGTCACGCAATTATGCCAAGACATGGGGGACGTTCAGAATAATAAGCCGCAGCCCGGGTCCGCAACCCGAGTCCGGACTCAGTCCAGCCCTTGGGCTTGTTCTGTGCTTGACATCCTTACTGCTTTGCTTAGTTTTGTGTGCGCTGCATCTGTGTTGGGGTGTTTTTTTGTTGTTTGCGTTTCTTTAGGGCTCGAATTTCGGAGCTTGAAGCTTCCGGGATCCCCCTTGCAAGGTCACCTCAATACCTGTCAGGGGTTCCAGCCGGCTGTTTGCCCTACCCAGTGGCTGTTTCTCTACCCGGTGGTTTCACGACCATGCGAGTACGCATGCCACAACAGCCGGCGGTTAACAACCCAGAAACCCTAAACCCAGAAATGCTTAAATCCCTAACCCAGAAACCCCAAATGGTTGCCAGGGTCTCTGGCTTATTGCTTGCTAAACCCAATTCTGACCGAAAGTCTGTGCTTATGTTTGTTTGCAAACATGTGCGACCCAGATCTCACATTATGTCAGAGATCCTGCAGAGCCAAGTTCGGAACCGCTGGGCGGACACAGGTTGCAGCTCCACGGCTTCGAATTCTAATCCGCCTCCCATTTTCCACATCCCCTCGATAATATGCGCTAAACACTAGTACTTCCGCGAAAATTGTTCCGAGATGTAACTGTCCCGCCTAGAATAATTATCTAAGCCACCCCTCATGCGGAGCGTCCCCTTAGGACCCTTAGGCACTGGTCTCTGAATGAGGCACCCCGGATCTTCAAGGATCAGATCCTCTTCTCTCTGAGCTGCCTGTAGTCTGTGCGCTTCGAACGGGACTACATCCTGGTGTGTGCCACGCGACTGTATGGTATGCGCATGTCCCTGAGTGTCACAGGGCTGAGCAGCAAGTCAGATGCCATATTCTGTTGGTTTGCTCTTCTGGTTCTTCTTGTAGGCTTGCTTAGATTTGGGAAGTTCGAAAGCCAACTGAGAAATCGCAATTTGCGATGAAGCTTTGGCAAATCATGGCCTGGACTCGAAGCGGATAGGAATATATTGGGATGCCATGGCCTTGAGAATATCCGACCAGGAAGATCCGATTCGGAGGGATTCCGCGGCGTACCTCTGCTTTGCTTCGATGGGACTTCGCGCTTGCAAAATCAATGCAGTGGTCCCTTCACATGACATTGCAGAAGACATCGAGCTGTTTGAAAGCTTGTCTTTTTCTGAGTCTCTACTCACTCTATTCGTCCACCGCAAAAGTGAGCAGCTGTCTCTCGCATGCACTGTTGTACACACAGTGCGCTGAGGAACTTTTCCTTTTGCGGCGGTCGCTGGGATGCTGCAAGCTCATCCAGACATGTGCGCGTTCTGCACCTTCCAATCGGGCATGGGGAGTGCTTGCTGCCATGAGCCTATGTCAGCAGCCGCCTTGCGAGGCTTCTGCGAAGCTCGGCGAGCTCGCTTTGTTGGAGCTTCTTGGGCTTTGACCGCAATCCTTCGAACTGAACGGAGACGACACACTTCAGTGCAGTGCAACCGCAGTTCGAACTTCAAAGTTACGAATTGCGAGAACCACGACTCCATGATTCCAAGGCTGTCCTCGGGTATCTTCAAGTCTTAGCCCATGTGACTCCAATCTGAGCCCTAGTGCTGTTCTTGCTCCTCTCATTTTTCCTCCTGCCAGTCATGCCTCTCGTTCCTGTGGGACCTGCTCGTTCTGTTTCAGCTACCAGCAGCCTCTTGCAATGGGTTGGGTCGCAGTAATTAACGGACCACCGTTGGCAAACAGGCCAGTTTTCTGCTTCAAGCAAGAACTTATAGAAGAAAGAAGCAGTCCGAAACGCCAGCTTCCTGCTGGATTTCGCGAGCAGGGTTCATTGGCTCTAGCGAACCCTTGAACAACCTCGACAGAGACGTCGCTGACACTGTCCTCGCTGCCACATCGCCTTGCGTTGGCCGTCGCGTTGCATGAAATGCCTCCGGGCCGGGATCTTATCGGATTCTGCTGACATTGTGTCTGCTTCGGGTGACACCAGCCCCACAATTACCACAATCTTAATCTTAGCGGCGGAAAACCGGGCTTTCGTCGGCCTCATGCCTGAGGAAGCCAGTCGTCAATGACGGGTGTCAGGAGCATCGCAAGATGATCGTGGTTCACTTTTGCCGGCTATTGCCGGGGCCAGCATAACTAAATAATACCTGGCATACTGAGGTCGGTATTGACAACGGCAGCAATTTTTATATCCACGGCCTGGAAGACATTGGGATGTTGGCAGAGAAAAAGGGACGAGAGACCTGGGTGGGAACAGCAGAGATAATGGAAAGGGAAGCATAAAGGAAAAGAGAAAAGCGAGAGAGAGAGAGAGAGAAAGGGAGAGAGGCATGTATACATCAATATGTATATATGTATCTGTGTATATTATATATATATATGTATATATGTACATATGTATATGCTACACCCCCCTCATGTGCCCACATTTTGGGCGTTGAAGCAGGAGTAACGAGCGAGCAACGTGGGGATTCTTTAGATTAGTGATATAGCTCGCACGTCGCATGACCCAACGAAATTGGTAGGTTTAGGCAATGCTGGACCCCTGGTGTAGCTTCCAGCATGTGTTTGGGAGAGGCGGATACGCTACTCATGTCCGAATCAGCGTCATTACATGAGTATTCATCCAAGCAAAGTTTAAGTACTGGCTTGAGGGGATCTGAGTAAAAGCTAAACAACAGACAATAAATCAACAATAACTACCTGTAAACGATCTTTCGAAGAAGTGTTCATGTATTCGCCTGCCACGTTGTATTAGATTATAATTGGCTTGATTTTGCCACCTGGATTGGCATGTCCTTCCAGCTTGCTCTTTGTTACAGCATTTGCTTTGCAGGAGAACATGTGTTTGAATCTACCTGAATCTACCATGATGCCACATCTGATGGTGTCGTAAGCTATCGTACAACCGGTCGTAGGATTTTGTAGAAGTACACACACAAATATGTAGCTTACAAATTCAGAAGTGGATGCCAAATTCATCGTTATTTATGAATAGCAAGGGCATCATTACATACCTTTCTGTACGAGTGACAACAAGGTTCACACGCGTGCGACATTTGTTGTCAGCATTTCGTTCGCATCAGCCTTGTACGAGACAGACGTATTTTCGCTAATACTAGTTACAGCGACAGGAGTATTAGCAACACCAGTAACAACAATTACCTTCATCGACACTGGCATCATCGTCTTTCCCACAAACGAATCGAATCGGTTTTCCCAGTTGCAACTAAGGCAGCAAGACCACAAGGCCACAGATTCCCTAACAAGGGCAGTGGGCGGTTTGGGTATTGAGCAAATTTCGGCTTCGGTGGCTAACTCTATAGTAAGATGTTTGTTTGTCCCATTCACATACCCTCGAATCAACAAATCGTGTCACAGCCCATACTGCCTATCAACAATTTCCGAAGAGCATCTCTGATGAGTATCTTCTCAGCCATAGGCGATAGTGCCATCAACAACCGGAGGATGCGCTGAAATTGTCCCGAATTCCTGTGGGGCGTAAGGAAGGGCAGGCAGCAGTTGTAGGGGATGCGCGAGGGCTAACCGTAGTTGTAATCTTTGTTTGGCGAATTTTCAGACCGCGGCGCATGCGTCACGAAGAACGGCTAATTTGATGTGTGCTGCATCCGGTAGATTGCTCATAGCCTGGGGACGTCGTATTGCGCATGAAAAGCTTGCAAAGGTTAATCTCCGGTCTCTGACGAGCAGTTGGGCTGGTTGGTCATCGTTCAGTGACATTCGTTTCTGCTCATATGCTTGAGGGGGAGCCCGCTTGACGGGTGCCAACCCTTCTCTCTTCAGATCGCCCTGTTCTTGGACTATGGTCCCGCTCGCGGGAGACCGTTGGGTGCTCGCACCGGCGGGACGGGAGAGTTAGCAGAGTGTTCTGTCCCTTTCCTGCTTCCGTCTTCACTGGTGGCTCCACTTCTTTTCATTCCCTTATATTCCTGTGTAGTGGTTTTGACGCATGCTCTCGGCTGTTTTAGATATGCTAATGGTACTGATGCATGTTCCTTAATATTAATCAACATATATGGACGTCATTGTTGGATGACCAGTTGATGTCCAATGTTGCAATGACGGATATGTCAGTATGTCCAATGCCAAGTTCAACAAATATGTGAGACAGTTATTTCGTGCGTAGCATGCGTTTATTTCTTCATGCTTGCATATTGTCTGACCAATATTGCACTCGTATACGCTTAAGCCTTTGACTGTTCCCGAAATATTACACAGTATACTTTAAATCTGAATCATTGTACGGCAACTTTTATGTAGGGCAGGTTTAGTTAGACTTCGGTCATATATAGTTCTGTAGCTGATACTTACTCTGTGCTTCGTCCTTACTCAAATTAATGCAACTCATTTTTCCTTCTGCTGCACGTGCTGTTGGCGTTATGTACAGTGTGTGTCATGATAGGAGTTCGGCGCGGCTTCGCAGTTGTTATTTTCTCCTTCTCAATGAAATTTGTTTTCTTTCTTTCTAAACGGTGAGCAAATACTTTTCAACTACTACGTCTTGTTTGATTTCTATGTGGTATTGTTACTGAACTAACCGCTACAAAAGCTGCCATTCAAATGTTCATCAATATTTTCATATCAGCTAGATGCTATGCTGCTTGCATCTTGGCTGGCTAATGCATGGTGTTCGGATGGGTTATGTCACTATGTTTACCAGGTTTCGCAAATATGTGGTTCGTTTGAGTTACCTGTTTCGTAAGTAAAATATCGTTTGCTTCATGTTTACATATCATTTGACTACTGCTTCACTCATATACGCTTAAGACCTTGACAGTTAACAAAATATTGCTCGGTGTACCTTAAGTCAGAATTAACTGGCACGGGAACTTTTGTGTAGCACACGTTTACTTAGATTTCGGTCATATGTAGCGATGTAGTTGGTACACAAGCTGTGTTTAACCACTGCTTAGATCAGTTCAACGCATACTCTGCCTTTGCATAATTCAATAATATTGCTCCTACACGTGCTGTTAACGTTATGTACTGTATGTGTCATGATATGCATTCGGCTTATCTTCTCCTTCTCAATGAAACTGTGCTTTCTAATATCTAAACAATGAGCAAATACTTTTTCAACTACTTCGTCTTTTGATTTTTTCATCTAACGTGATCGCCTAATTTTTAGTTAGGTGCTACGCTGCCTGCATGTTCACCGGCTAATAAGAACCAAAGTATGTGGCAACGGTCTGTTCATTGGTGTCGATTACTTACCGTATTCGACCTACACCAAGTATAAGAAATGTACCTACGATTGCATGCTAAAAATAACTAGATAATGCTATGACGGAAACATAGTAGTCGAATACTGAGTGTTCATGAGTATTTGAATATAGTGGGTTTGATGAAGAAATTCCTCAACGATACTGCGAGTAATATTCACATCAGAAGCCTAAACACATGTATTGTGAACGCTATTTTACTTCGGACATACTAGCTAGTGACCACAAGCTGGGTGAGAGATGAAAATGTTACGAATGTATATACACGAACCCTAACCACCCTACATAGTCTTGAAGGACCAGCTCTCCGCAAACATACCCCTGGAGTCTCTAGTTAAAACCTTTTTCAGAACAACATCTTTGGAACAGAACGACGTAAAATGTATCCCCCTCGAGATTTGCATTAGATCGAGAAGCCTCAAGCAAACCCCACCCCATAGGCAGCATGCTCAGCCACAAACAGCATTTTTCCCGCAAATTTCCCAAATCCAGTACTTTATCCGAGATGCCAGAACCAATTTCGGATTTTTGGAATTTTGGATCTTCGGATTTCCATGAGAATCCAAAAATCCAAAATTCAAAACATCCAAGAATTCAAATCCAAAACTGGGTTTGGCATCTCCACGAAAGTATTGGATTTTTGGATTTTGCCGGAATGGTGCCTGTTGGTAGAGAGTAGTGCTACTTCCGAAGGAACACTGCTTTGCTCTTTCGGATAAATAAAGCATCGAAGTGAGCAAGACGGGTTAGCGTACAGTTGGTTTTTCACCACGCCAGGCATGCGAAAGTCAGAGACTTTCCTTGAACCCGAAACAGAAATGTCGGCACATGGGGGGGTACCATGTATATGTTACTACAGATTACTATAGACATGTAATATGACATTTCGAGGACTGTTAACAGAAACAACACAGGGGCACAGAGAGTGTGTGGGATGAATGGGCAACAGTCCTTCGACTGAACGCAGGATGTGTGATGAGATCAATTCATCCCGAGTACCGTCCACATGTATCCCCGCAAATGCAACGGAACAAAACATGAAAGGATTACAGAATCCCGAAATTAGACTCTTTGAGCCTCGCGAAGGTCAGCGTCCACCTGGAGAGCCTCAACCTGGCACCGCAGAGGCAACGTGCTCCGCAAGCCAGCCCGCAACGCGTGTCTCTCGACGCGACGTGGCGATGGCCATGTTTGCTCGTTTTTTCGTCTCTGATCGTTTCCACCTCCGGTTCAAAGCACGAGAACAGGACATCGCCAAGCAGATGCCTCCACAAAGAACATCAGTGGCAGGGCTTCATGAACGAGAACCTAGAGCCAATACAAATCTAGCGTTCAGCTTTGTAGCCTGCCGGGCTCAAGCAATCATGCATCCAAGAAGCCGTTCAGCTGTGGCAGCAGCCTGCGTTGCCTGCATCACGCATGGGTGATATAGGATGAATCGCTCGGTTGACAGAACGATGCTGCCCTGTGAGGCTAAGACCCTGACGATCACCGAGGCGCTGCTTCGGCGAGTCGGTCTACGGGATTTCTCCTCCTTCTGCGGCCGCACCTCAAGACTACAGCATGCTGCGGCATGCACATACCTCACACTTCCCTCTCCACATCCTTCCACCATCAGCAGATCCTTCTGTCAGCATCCCTTCTTGTCCTCATTCTGAGGCAACAAAACATGTCCATTTTTTGCTGACAGGTGCACCAGCTCGGCTTGGTCAGCTGACATGATGGAGACGTCTCCCGCACCGGTCCGTCGGAAAGTGATGAGAGGAGCTGGTGCTATGAAGCGAATTTCCGGCATCCATGATGGAGTGAGTTGAATTGAGGTCAATTGGCTGGACGCCGGGGCGTCGTGCCAGCATTCCCGAGTTCTGGGTGATGGTTCGCCTGCAAGGCCAACCGTCACATCGGTTGGACCATGCAAAAGTTTGCTGCACATGCCTGAGCTTGGCACCGTTTTAGGAAGCGAAGATTAAGCATGGTGCAGTGATGTGCAACCGCAGCATCGACCTGTGGACATCTAGATAGAACGTGGCGAGCAAAGACTGCCGGCGGTGTCATACTCCGTCTAATCTGCCAAATTGTCACACTGTCTTTGTGGCGCGGTGGGGCTTTCGAGGCCTGAATGGTAACGGAAAGGTATGAGAGTCTGAGAGTTGTCAAGTTGTGGCAACTTGGTGAAAGGCTTGCTCGCAGGACGGTGGCACAGTGGCACAGTGACGACCAAGGCAAGATGCACGGGCGCACTGCGACTTTCGCAGAGACTGCAATGCCAACGCGAGTGGTCCTAGAGGCATAAGATCCACGCGCGGCGAGCTGCGAGGCTTTCCTCTTCAATATGCATGCGCTGTAACGGCACCGGCATACCCGAGCCGTATCTCTTATCCGGTTTCACTCTGTGCACGAAACGCATTGACATAGGAATCTTGACGCTCAGGACAGGAGTGCGAAGGTGACTATGCCTACTCCGCTTGGGCTCCGGCGCTGCGAATTGCCTTGGAACCTCAAAATACCGTCGAAGGAGGTGATGCCAGGTCCAGGCTCAGAACTCGTGCAACAGCATAGGTTCAACTCTGCAGGCAACTTGCTAAGTGTAACGCTCACAAGGCTCTGGATATCATCTAGAACTCCAGGGTAACACCTCGCGTCAGTTCGAGTCTTGGCTCAATGCAAGATCGAGCACGTTGTTACGAGACAGACCTGAACCAGCAGAATCAAGGTCCTGACTGCGCCAATTCCTCGTCCACAACTATGCCAGAGCCATCACCTGCGCCGCGCATCTGGTCGAGCACTTGCGGTCTATGCCGTGTCAGTACGCTGAAGCATGTTCAGACGCTTGCAGTCTCTGCGCGAGAAGGACAAACGCCTTGCAATGTCTCCCTTGCTGGAAAAGTGCGTCTTGCGGTCAAAGATTCATTCGATCTCCCGGCAAGGCTTGACGTGCACTGCCCACGACCACGAAATTCCCAAATTTTGGCAAAGCCAAAAGCGAAGCGAAGCAGCAGAATGGCGGGAGTTAGGATTATAAATAAAGCAAACCTTGAGACAGTAAACAGATCCCTCGCGTGCCTAGCGATGCGGAGCGATACATGAAACACGCCAAGTTATAAGCCAGCACTTCGCAAGTAGTGCCTCTGAGGCGGAGGTGATGCCTTTGTTTCTTTAGACTTTAGACCAGATCTCTCGGTCCTCCGAGAAATGCCCTAAACACGTAGACCGGCGAAAATGCGAGTCCTCCCTGCAGGTGCGGATCTGCTCGAGTTCCTGAAGTGCGCTCCTTCCCATGTGTGGTCTTGAATCTCTTTCCTGGGCGGACCTATTAGGATGCCGCACTCTTCCTGCGCCTGTCGTCATTGAGAGGCTATCCCCCACCAGAGCCTGAGATCAGGGTTGCCTGATTGAGCTAGTGCAGAGCGTCGATGTTAAAAGAAGCTTCACTGCAACCCCACCGACCAAGAGTGCACGTTTCTACAAAAGCGCCAGGCAGCGCAACGAAAGCCCGCCCAAGGAGGAGACCAGATATGGTGCTGATGATGCA
Source organism: Symbiodinium sp. clade A Y106 (assembly GCA_003297005.1). NCBI lineage: Eukaryota > Dinophyceae > Suessiales > Symbiodiniaceae > Symbiodinium > Symbiodinium sp. clade A. The sequence continues at coordinate 120,474 of BGNK01001566.1, forward strand.
GGCTGCATTTCTGGTACCAGGGCCGCTGATGCTCACCATGCATCATTGGGCTTCGTGGTTTGTGAGTCCCCTTCCGTGTCCTGGCATTGTCCGCTTCTGGCTGCATTCCTTACACAGTGGGGAGGGTCCTCTGGGGTGCCCTACCTTGCTCCCACCAGTGCGGTGCGCATTTCGGAGCTTCCAGGGTGCTCTTGGAATGGTCATTGCGTGGCTAGGTCTTGCGTAAGGCTTGGAATGCGAGGTGCTCTTTCACGCTTCGGGGGTCGACGCTGGCATAATAAAGCTTGCACGCTGCTTCCTGGTGATGCTTTGCATGGCACGTATAAGCGTTGGTCGTGGCGCTCCAGGGTGATCCGTGTGTGACGTGATCCTCGCAGCTTCCAGGCCCGACCTTTCCCAGAATCACGATAGTGAGACGATGCTGACCGAATCTTGATACAGCACACCGAACACTTCACAATTCCGCCCCATGATGAAAAGTGCCAGTTTGCTTGGAATCGGGTGTATCGATTTGATTCGATTTGTAGCCAGCCGTCTTCAAAGGCACACCTCGCACTCACGCGGCTGCTATCTCCAGAAGCGCCGAGGGCCAGGGGGCGGTCCTTCTCTACGTCGGCAGATCATTTCACACCGGCTATGTCCATTTATATTTTCGTGAAATTCGTGGGGCTGCGCATGATTTACAAAATTCACAAAGCCGTACCCTTGACCTTTCTTGATGGGCCGACTCTTGCTTCCGGGTCCTTGCAACAGCCTCAAGTGATGCAAGGTCGACACATGATGTGGTGCGGCAACTTGGAAACAGGATGAAGCACTGAACAAGGACTGCGAAAAGAATGATTAGACTGATTAGACATCTTTCAAGTCGCGCCCACCTGCTCGGAGCAAGTGTAGAAGGTCTGCGCTGCTCTTCACAGAGAGCGGGGACCTGCAATTTCGATCTGTATGCTCGCACGCGCAACGCCCACCGTTGCCTCCAATGCCCAGCGTCCTGGCAAACTCTGCAGGCATGAACAAGGGACAATTGCCCAAGCCTGGCTTCTGAGCAGTTTCTAAGAGAGAAGGCCGTGAATGAAAGGCATGCGCAGCCGAGAGTCTATTCAGCAACACTGTGAAGCAGAGCACAGCCGTGAAGCCAAGATTGCAATTGCGGCTCCTCGTTGTCATCGGTTCCCGGCCCTTCCTGCAAGGCATCTTTTCGGCGTGTGCGAGCCCACTCCCCGGGGCTCCTGTCGAAGGAGGTGACGGGCCCAGGAGGGCTGATCTTCGTTCCGCATCGCCTCAAATATGTCGCCATCCTACCATCCACGAACTGCATATTTGCCATCTTACCTCGTCTGTTGATGCCCTTTTCGCTGTAAAGCTCGAAACCGAATTATACCAAATTCCGCTGAGCGGCCACAAGGGCGCCATCCCGCTTGGAAGTCATGGCCCTCTACTACCAGCCGGTACATGACGGAGTATGTGTAAATCAAGGACAGATTTTTTCTTTTGCCAAGTCTTCAAGCGGGGTTTTCTGGTCCAGATTGGGTGCAAAACTTATTGCAGTACTATACGGGTACGAGATCAGACTGTCAGCATGCCAACCTAAAACTCGAGGATTTGCAGCCGAAGAATCACGAACTGCCAATGGGCCAAGAACGCAGGCATGGGTAAGTCATGCTTTATGCCAAACCTGGCTGGATACCGATGTCAAGATGTTGGCATCAGCTTCCATTGGGACTGCTTAGGGCCGCTGAGGGCGCATGAGGCTCAACCAGTCCCAGGACATCACCTGACGTGCCGTGCGAAATTGTCCTCCACTCGCAGGCTGACAGGTGCAGACGCAGGCATAGGCCTGCACTCTCCAGCAGGCCGCTTGGCGGCGAAGACTGCCTACAGGACGCACCCTCCTGTGCCCTGGCTTCCGCTTTCGCTCACCAAGTGACATGCGCTTAGAGCGTCTCCGCCCGGAGAGTTGCAGTTCGATTTTGGAAGAGAGGGCGGATGGAGCAGAAGAGCGGGACAAGACGCTGCAGGCGTGATCCCAGGAATTCTCAAGTGTTGACCAATGGTCCAAGTACAAATGACAGCTATCCTGAAAAGAACAGATGCATCATAATCAAAGAAACCCGGAAAGATTGCACCTGGCAGTGGCAACAGCAGTATCGCTTAGATAATCGCCGGCGGTAGTGTTGTGCGTAGTCTGAACATGTCTGCTGTCACTGCGCATGCTGGAGTCCGGAGCCAGGATGAGGCCAAGACACCGGGAAAAATCTAGCTCTAGGTGAAACCTAGCCTAGCAGTGGATCCGTTTTGGTTCACCATGGTTCAACTTTTCACACTCTGTTGGGCATGTGGCACACGAAGGCCCGTCTCTAGGCCTCTCCCTCCCTCCGAAATGCCGGTTTGCAGGAAACGGCTTGCTAAAAACAGGTGCTCAGGGGAGACGTCCATCAAATGTGAGTTAAGCAGGAAACGACAACTGCCAAACGAACGCCAACGACGCAAAATCATGTTAATGTGATTCTTGTCAAGAAGGGATCCAAGCTCTTACCCATGCCAAAGAAGGGGATTGCACAGGAAGACGGATATCAAACAACCACCGTCCCAAACCATGTGAACGTTTGTAATTAGTCTGATGGTGGCTTTAACCCTGGCTGTGGCCTCGAAATCTCATCTGGGTCGAGTGTTGGCACGTCATACCTCATTCTCGACTGACGTCTCCACGAAATGGCGGCCAGGCAAGAGTCGAAATTGCAAGGACGTGTGTTGCTGTAACATGTCAGCGTGCGTGGGGATGCCTTCATGTGCAAAGCGAACGTGACCTGACTGGCCCTTGCATGGTATTTGCAAAGCAAGCAGTAGCATTGCCACCGCTCGGTGAGACCATGCATGGTCACATCCCCGCACAAAGGACTCCTGCTGTAACCAAGTCAACGGCCAAGAGTGCCGCAGCCCTTTGCTGCCGATGCCTACAGTGAACTGTCTTGTATTGAGTAAGCCACACATCCGTGAGCCTCGCAGCGGTGCTGTGGGAAAGAGAAACCGCAGCATGGGCAAACCTTAGGAGAATAGATGAGTGCTGCTGTGAATGTCTAGGGCGCTTCGGATCTTCTGTGCAGGCATGCAGGTCTCGGAAGGTCCAGAAAGCTCGGCGTGATGCCCATTTGCTGCAGAGCCGGAGCAGTTGTCGACCAACCTGCACAGGGAATGGACACGCAGATTCTTTGTATTCTTTGGGCGACATGATTCCCAGCGCTGAATCTTGCCTTGTCCCGTGTCGCCCAGGCCATGCAGCCATATCTGGGCTGCTTGTTGTGCTGCGCTGCTGTGGATCATTAATGGGCCCTCGGCCCTATAGCTTTTCGAAGCTCACGGCCGAGCTGCAACAACCGCTTCACCCTCTGCTTGTGCAGGAGGTGTACTCAGAACCTGGAAGTACAGCAGGCGACTTTCACAACCGAGCTTGCCAGCACGGATGCTTTCGGAGCACCTCTTCAGCTACAGCTGCTCCCCATCGAGGATGCTTACATCTTTGCGCTCGCTGGACTGCGGAGGGCTCAGTGCTGGCCGGAGTGACACTCCCTGATATGACTCTGCCGCACGGCCTGTCCAGCCGCAAACCGCAACAGCAGCAAGGCCCGGAGACGGCAAGGCCTTCGGACATGGCAGCTGTTCGGAAATCTCTGTCACCGGGAATCCTCCACGGCCTCAGCCGGCTAAATCAGTCCCCGAGCCTCCTAAGCCTCCCGCTTTTGGACTTACGCTTCTCAAGAGTCCGTCTCCTTCTGATTCGTCATCAAGTTTTCTCGAAGCAGCATTGTGTCTGTGAGACGTGCCTCACCACCTCGGTTCAAAGGTAGCCTGGTCTTGATATCGTTCGCGCTATTTGGTTCAGGTCCCCTGAGCCAACCTATACAAACCTGGCGGCACAAACCCTTACAGCCGATCTCGGCGGGGTCCACCGGCAACTGGCTGAAAATGCATTACATCCGCATCGAGTAGCTCCTTGTACATCCCCTGATTTGCAGCTGCTTCGGTGTTGATGGTTTTCAATCTCAACCTCTCCTTTTCTTCCTCTTCTCTCAAGCATAAGGCTCTCTTCCTCCCGTTGGGGCCTCGCCCGTGCTTGCTGGGCGAACAGGTTTTGGATCGGCCCAGTGCTGTAGAACTGGGTCAGCTGACGCCCCCCGGGCACTAGGCCCAACAGCTGGGAAAATATCATCATGGTCATCATCATCACCACCATCATCATAGTCGTCATCATCATCCTGTGTTTTGCAGTCAATAACCATCTCCGTTTGAGGACAGCTTACTCTTGCACTAGTGGACTAACGAAACCGATACTGAGCATAGGAACTCTGCATCGTGACCACGCTGCTTGTGGAATCGCGGAGCTATCGCAGACAAACGAAACTAAACAAGCTCTGAATCCTGGAGCTTGCCAGGAATCGAGAGTCAATGCTGCATTTACATGTGCTGTCCAGCCTTGCGATGGCGAATCCGGGCCCTCCTGCTTCGAGCTTGGCAGCTCTCTGAACTGCCAAACTGCTTTAAAGTGAATGCCTCGGCTGACAGCTACTGGTGGAAGCCACTGTCCCTGAAGGTAGCGCCTGCGGGTCAGGAGCAAGATGTGCCGTGCCTTTACTTCTTGCTTGTAGCTTTGCACCCAGCAACCGCTCAGTCCAATCTCCAAACCCGAAAGTGATCCTTCCCTCGAGCCTGGGAAGGCAGCCTCTGCAAGAAAACCTGATGCTACTTGCCACTTGCTGCAATTGCTTGCAGAAACAAGCTATGCTCACAATATCATCGCGCCTTAACAGCCAACTAGACATGTGTACGCTCTTGGGTCCCAACTGTAACACACTCACATGTTGCTTAAAATTCTCAAGTTTTGCCACATCATTTCACATCGCTGTAAGCAAAGATAGAAGACCGATGCAGCTAGCAGGTAAGAACTTCACGCTTTGCCGACGTAATTAGGAGCCATAGCTATGATTCGTCTTTGCAGCAAGTCTACAATTGGCTAGCGAAACCAATTACTGTTGTTCGTCTTCGGGAACATTTTTGATCCAGGCCCAGGCGGTATTCTGTCAATTGAGAAGTCGTGGTTGAACCATCTCGCTTAGATTCAGATTTTGAAACCATTTGTGCACACTTCACTACCCAGGTTCAAGCCTCACATTGTCATAGTTTGACAGAATAACTTACAGTTAGAGTTCCAGGCTCACTTTGCTGTTCAGCAATTGAAGATCGAAGTCGGCCCTACAGACCAGGTGGCACCACTTGAGCAAATCACATCTGCAGCAGCCTGAGGGAAATACTGGCTTCGACTGTTGAGCCAGATATCTGCCATCTAAGCGAAACCGAAAAACTGCAAGTACGATTGACTGAGTAACCATACGGATTCACGTGGGAGAGCAACAAAACGAGGGCTTGCCCTGATGCCCTACCCTTCAGTTTCCGTTGCGTGCAGCTAGTTAGCCTTCAGCCTTCGCTCAGCAGTAGGGGCCGAGCACAGTTGGATACGAAGTCTGAGGTTCGTGCAGAGCTTTCCATGGAGGCCAGGAAGCGCTTTGTTAAGTTGACATAGAACAACGCATCGCTCGTGCTACCCAGTGCGTCTCTATGTTTTGTGCGATGTGGATCTCTTTGAACCAACCAAATAATGGCTGTTCGTGCATACCTCTGGGGCTAGGGCCTTTCAATCGTCCCGATGTGTTCACACCAGTCTGTTCGTGCCCGAAGGCCTGGCCAGGAACCTAGAGATCGCGGGAATGCGAGACGATGTGCCTCCAGAAACCTGAACGTGCACCAGTGCACACTTTGCAAATTCCAAGAGCGTTGGCGGGAGTTGTCAAGACATGTTATCCACCCCATCTGAATACCATTTCGTCTTCGCAGGACAACCGCACAGACTCGCCACCACGCAGACTTCGCCAAAGCACGCCGCGCTTGAATGCCCAGACGCTTGGCATGACCCTGCATGCCAAAACATCTCACATGCAGATACACATTGGTGCAACATCAAGAAAGCAGTGCTGCCTGCAGTGTGCAGCCAACAAAGAGGCTGTCAAAAACCGTGACTTTACCTGTTCTCCCTGTCGCAAGAAGGCTCAAGACCTGTCGGTTGCGGTTGCTACCCTGCCAACGCACAACTCTGCAAACGCCACGAGTTGATTTACACGCGTCCTGCCAAACTTTGCCATGCAGGTCGAAGATTACAGCATGAGAGGCTCTGCAAAGAGTCAACGCTCGGAAAGCTGTGTATCAGCTTGTTATTGGACGGGTGTTGGCAGCCTTTGACCAACACTCAATGCATCGATAAACTATTTACATTTCTGCTGCAGCTTCTGTTCCAAGTTATCCAAGTTATCGGTACTTACTGCAGCAGCTAAACAAGCATGCTACCGCTCTGGCTGTGGAGCTTCAGAGATAACCTTCTGAACGACTTGGCTTCATCGTGCTCATCGCACTCGCAAGGAGCACGCCATCGGCGGAAGGTCCCTTGGTTTCAGTTAACAAATGAATTCCAGCGCGGTAGATTCACGAGCCACATCGTTTCACACTGTATTCGATGCAGGATGACACACCGAGGCTTCAAGTTGTAGAAAGGAAGTGAATTAGGTTGCATTGCAACGAGCCTGGAGCAATGCTGACAGGGTGCGCTCTGACGAAAGTCCATCGTCTGGGTTCTCTTCCTTCTTGCTCGGCTGTTGAGCAGTCTCTGCTGATCAGATAAAGCCTCATGGCAGCACCCAATCAAGCGACACCGGGTCCGAGCATGGGCGGGGTATACCAGACTGGACAGCGTTGAACTCCTTGCAGATGGCTGCACTGAAAGCATGCAGGCCGCCTCCTGAATGCGTTGCTCAGCAAACCGGTCCGAACGCTGCGCGCTGACAAGCTCGTCAGCTTGCTCCTGGAAGCTTCGCTCTTCGGACTTGTGCGGGGGTGGGGGGGGGNGGGGGGAAGGCCACATGGGCCCACGGCCCACTCATCCATGCGTTTCGCCCTGTCCTTCTTGAGCATTTCCAGCTTCTTCTGCTCCTTCTTTGCAAGCTGCTCCTCGAGCTTTGACGTCCACAGCGCTCGACAGCATACCGCCCTGCTACCGCCCTTTGGCTGGATGCTCAGCAATTCTCAGCAATTTCCCGTCTACTCAGGTGTAGACGGTGCTGGACGGTATAGCTTCATGGTTGTGCCAATACAACTGGGGGACATCCCCAATGCCGAGGCGAAAAACTCCAAGCGATCCCACCACGGCCCTCCCAAATCCCACACTGGACCTGGGACTGGCGGAGGATCGCCAGAAGCTGCTGCATAACACCCTTGCAGGATGTGCAATCGGAATGGGACTTCGACCTCAGAAGTTGACTCCCCCGAAGTCTCATAGCTGCCTCCTTCTGGGCAGATGCTTCCGGAAGGGGATGCTGCCGAAGATAGCAATACTCCCGCCCGACCTGGCTTGACACGTGCACTGACATGTCGACAACTCCGCAGTGTAGGCATATCACTGTCACAGTGCACCTGAAGCTTATGGTGACATCATTCGTGCAGCCAGCGGGGCAAGTGCAGACGCAAGGTGCAATCGTGCCGGACAGCTCCGACCACGGCGGTGGGACTAGAACCTGAAGTTAGCTAGCTTCAGATGGCAGAGTGGGGACGAGCTTGGCTGAGCTAAGGGCTACCCTGTCAAAACAAAAGCTATGCGGCCTTGCCCAAGTCCACCAGGGTGTGCTCCATGTCCTGCGAACTCGCCAAATTTACAGTGAATGAAGGGGGCAAGTGCAGGAGCAGGTTGCCGCCTCCTCGCCAGTGAACCTGGCAGCGCGCAAGACATCAGGATAAGCAAAGCAGGGTGCGGCCAACTACTACGGCTCTGAGAGTCCATTCGCATGCGCAACCTTTGGGATGCAGCCCTACATCATCCTTCATCCGAACCGACCTTTGCCTGTCGGCCCCTAAATGCTGAGGCTACTAGTTATCAATAGTTATCACTTCTTTCACGCGCCCCTTGAAGGCTTCTCTTTGGCCTCGAACATCGGGCTCGCGTGGAGCGTTGGAATACGTTCGAGCTGAGGTTAGCCACTCTTGACTCTTCCTCTTAGGATTTGGCTGATGTCGTCCCATGGCCACTTTCAGTCTAGACAGTGCAAAGCTCTTCTCTTGCTTCTCTGTCTGCAGAGCTTCGGCAAAGCTCCTACCATTGGAGGGCTGCGGCCACCCTTTCTGTTTGCTGGTCACTGGCTTGGTAATGAACCTCCCTCTGCTCAGCTGATGTCGCCCAGAACAGAGCGGTCCCACATCAGCCCGAACGAAAGGTTGACTCAATCGCCAAAATCTAGTTTTTTCAAAGGCAAACTGCAACAACCCTGCATTCCTGAATCACCAACGGCGTCTGCCCTCTTTCGGGCAGCCATTCTCAACACCAGCACGTTACTTCAAGTAAACACCTGCATCCAACCCGGCCCTCCTGAACCTTCCAGCTGTCGCCAAATTCTGGCAGATATCGCTGGTAAACAAGTCTGATTAACGAAATGGTTGAAACAGAACTGAACTGACTGGCCAGGGGCTAGAAGCCTGGCAAACCCCATCAGCGCAGCAGTGGAAGTTGGTGACAATGGCGTCGTATCAGCCAAGCCAGGCGCGGCAGCATCTCGGGCAAGCAAGATCGAACACTTTCCAAAGCTCGCTGCACCATGGAAAAAGCTGAATGTCAAGTAGTCCCCCAAAGCCGTAACTCCGCGAAAACCGCGGGTGGTAACATGCAGTCTTACGGTCTTACGGCTTAAGGCTGCTGGAAAGCACGTCGTGATGCTGGGCGTTTCGTATGACTTGGGACTTGGGACCGTCACATGGCAGTATTTCGCATGATTCAGAAGCAGTCACCGCAATCATCTGTCGTTTTTTGCCCGCAAATCGCAAAACCTTCTGGCACTTTGCGCTTTGCAGCCGTTGAAACATCTTCCATTGGATGTGACAGTTACAACACATGCACAACTATGCGGGAAGAGGTGCCCACGATTTTTTAGTCGGACGCAACCTTGCACATCCTCGTCTGACTTGCCTTCCACTGGCCAGCTGCGGCACCAAGCGTCCACCGTCAACGCCAAGACCTGCTGCTGTGGGCCATTCATCCAAGAACTGGGAAAGCCATGATTGGTGCAAATGCAGCTTCCAATCTGAGCCGTGGACGGGGCTGTTGCTAACCTAAGCTGGTGCGATTGACTGGCTTTACGTACAGCGCGGAATTTCAACCTGGACGAGGAGCCCTCTTTAGCTTTTGCTGGTGCATGAATCTGTCCTACCTGACCTACTTGCAAACAACCTGCTGTGTCCATTCCTTCACCATGTTTTCGATGATCAGCTCCTAAACCACGGTCCAAGCCTCTGGCAGCAATTGCCATGACCTGGAAAGTGCACTTTGCAGGCTGAAGGTGTTGAATTGCCCAATGCCGGGCTGCCGGCTACTCCAAGGGCAACAGCTTCGGCACGTTGTGCCCTGCACGCACTTTCTGCAGTGCCGTTATGGTGATCATCGTTGTGATGCGGCCCGGGCCCTTCAAGCACCGGTACCACCAGGTTTCCAATCGTCAATGCAACCAGCAGATACCTGAACAAGCGCGGAGCAAAACCGTTGCTTGGAATCTTCGGGGATGGAGCGACGTCATTCATCACTGTGCATTTCGACGTGGGGGTTGCCGAACATTCGCTGGCCGTGCGCAACGCCCTTCCGCTAGGCCTTCCACGCTCTTCCGCACACCGGGGTTTTGGCACAGCTAAATTTGTGGCACTTGACGCACTTGATTATTGTCATGTAGAGGAGCTTGTTTCAGTGAGCTAGAGCTTCGGCATTCGGGGCTTATCACGGGCCGAGGGTAGCAAAATGGACGTTCAGCTTCAACGGATCTTCCGCGCATCTTCCCCCGACCCACCTTGGAGACCCCCCAAAACCTAAAAGTTTTGCCCATGCGCAATCGCGGAAGTAGCAGGAACTACAGTAGGACTAGTACAGTAGTAGGCGCCTCTAAAGCCTTCCGCTCGGACTTCCGAGCGACGATTCGAAACCATGTCGGCACTACATGCTAACATATGTTAACAGAATCCTGCCCTATACGAGGATGCCACGCCCATGTCTTGACACGAGATGCAAGCAGTGCGTTGGGGATCCTCCTTGCATAACTGCGCTTGGCGATGCAGCTCGGGGAAACAAGAATCCTGTAGCAAGTAGCTTCATACCCCCTGCACTTAGGCACTTAGCTTCGACAAGAGCTGAGCATGTAATGCATGACGAATTGTTTCAACACGGCTCTTTCTCCAAGTTCAAGCGTGTGGTGTTTGTGGTCTTTCTCCTCTACTGCCTGTGATCTCAGTACATGAGTCGGGAATGCCTGTTTCGAAATGCTTCATGTTTGGGGTGCATGTGTGGAGGAAATCAGTCCACAAGCCCACGTCTTCGGATTGTTGGTTCGTTCAAACTTAAGATTTTCAACTTTTCGCAGGGCATCAGAACTGTGGGGTATGCGGGTGCGGGGGGATCGGGGGACTTTCCAATTGCGAGACGTGAGGGGAAAAAACATAATATGTCTTAATTTTACGTCACAGCCACCAGTAGAGCTGTGTTTTTTGGTCGCAACCAGTAGATGTGGTCGGCATGCGCTTTTCGGTCTGCAGCTGAGAAACCTCGCAAGCTTGCCAAGTTACTGCTACAAACTGGGCAACCGAGCCAGGTGCAATCGTTGGCCACAGAAGAAACATGAGGAAACCAAGACATTCGATCAGCAGTCTGCATGACGGTACGACACAGTGGCCTCATGCACTGCGCTATTGCTGGTAGAAGAGCATCTGCCTCAGATAAACTCGCACAACTTGAGCTGGATAACTCAGCCCGGACAACAAGACTTGGTGGTAAATAGGCTTTCGTCTTGCGGAGACGGTTGGAGTGGCTACAGCCAGCGGTAGGTTGTAGGGAAACGCCAGCCTCTTCCGCACTGCGCTGCGAGGTTCCCGACGATAACATGATGCTGGCCTGCTGACAGCTGAGAGAATGGATTGTAGACTTGCAGAAACAGTTCGGGCGACATCCTGCACTGTGCCTCACAAAGACTGGTACAAAAAAGCACTGACAAACTTGTGCCACCACTGAACCTTAGCAAAGAACGCGTCGCTCATCCATATGGTTTCGTCATCTAAAGAAGCCAGAGCTTGATGTAGCAGCCTGAGCCTGATGCGTTGCATCTGCACACAATCTCCGCCTCGAACGTGCGAACCAAAAGCCTCTAACCTGCAGGCTGCAGCTGCAGTTCACCTTCACTCCAGCAGTAATTAAACTAAACGAAACTTGCAAAAATACTCTGCCGACGATCGTGTCTCAGAGCTTCAGGCAGCAACGGACAATAGAGAAGATGCAGCCTATGGACCTTGAGCCAGTGAAGGGTACAAAACAAGACGTCATCAGCCCGCCTCAAGGAGCACGATGTCAGCCAACAAATCCACGACCAGTCGATCCTTTCCAATGAAGCCAACCAGCTTTCCGAGACAAGCGCAGCTGTAGGAGAAACTACTAGTACATGGTGCAGACAGGCTCCGGACACTGCTGGAACAACCACGGCTCACTGGCTACCCAAACAAGTTCCCTGCAGGATGGATGGAACAGCGCAGGCACACAGGCAATGAAGCGGGAGGAGCATGAGCAGGGATAGGCACCAGCTAATGCCGCTCCTAGCCAACCAGTGCACACCCGTCGGATGCAGGGCTGAGGAACGTCCTCCCGAAAGTAGCGCAGCCCGTCGATGCCCAATCTGTCTTTGCATGCCTTGTGACGATTGCAAAGCTGTTTCCGAAGCAAACTCTATCCCCACTGCTGATGTGCTGGCGTCGCAAAAAACCAGTCACTGTGCCAAGCCTTCCATCCCTGGGCATCTGGTACGACCGTAGCCCACGAAACAAAGCCCTGCCGGTGCACAAACTAGATCCACCAGACTCCGGGCCCTTAGGCGCGCTTGTTTTGGATGCGCCTTCAGCGTCATCAGCAAAGCTCCAGCAAAGGTCGTCTGACACCAGAGTCGTATGTCACCCAGGCGCCAAATCTGAGCGCAGTGCGCCGGTGTGCTGGGCTGTCGTCGACAGAACACTGCAGTGCTTAGGTCGCGACTAGTCCCAGGCAAAGTATCTGTCACTGGTCAGCAAGCGCCACAAGGGTGGGTAGGTCAGTGTCATGAAACTGAGGCTGCGAAATCAGCAATGCAATACCCATCGTGCACAGAAAACGACAGCAGCTTCTGCAAACTTTGGTGGCTGCACCGGCAGAATGTCCGTGATAGATTCCAGCAACAGCGACATGAAGCCAACATCCGAGCTGAGCCACCTGAAGCAATTGAGTAAATCAGACAGCCATCAGTTCCGAACCGTGACCCGCATCCCGGGTGTAAGCACAACTTTACAGAAATCAAGGTCAGGTTTGTGACTTACTGCGAGCCCGATTCCGGCCTGGCACCTCGCAGGGTACCGCCTCCGAAAGACAGCGGTGACAAGAGTACCGTATACCATACTTTCTGAGGGTTGCAAGGCAATTGGCAAGCTCATACACCTCGCTCGCTCTCTTCTAACCTGTTGCCTTTAAAGAGAAGCGAGAAATTTTTTCGAGGATTTTTCCCAGTGCAGTAGAGCCCCCCCCCCCCNCCCCCCCCCCCCCCGCACATGGACGTGGATTTGAGAGTGGGGGTTCCTCTGCGAAAAAGATGCCAAATCCCCCAGGTGGGTTTCGGTATCCTTGAAAGCCCTCGGCACCTATGACCTGGTCTGCGACGTGCATGCCGAGGGTGACTATGCAGGTCAGTGAGGTGAGGCAGTGCGCGTCGGCTACATGGGCAGCTGGATACAATGCATCGGATGTGCTGATTTCGAATCCGACTTATGCGGATACTGCATTTCTGGTGTTCCAATGCTTTTCTTACATGCAGTGTGAGTGGTACCATTCCAAGAAGGACATGAATCGGCATGCTCATTGTGAGCATGGGAATGGGGCGAAGGGTAGCTAGAAGGGGAAGGGCAAGGTCAACGGTAAACAGCAGATGCAGGTTGCAAGCAGCAACAGTACAGTTGATGAGCGCAATCAGGAGTGTTTGAGACAGATGAAGGAAGCGATACCAGAGCAAGCCAAGATTAGGATGCAGACCACGTTGATTGAGGCTGAATGGAGTGTGCCTGTGGTACCGTACCAACATCTCGGGGCATCAGGGGGTGTGGCGGTCGTGCCGAGAGACGAGCTGCCATCAATTGTGGCAAGAGTAGGATTCACTGGAAAACCTACGGCGGTGGTTGTGGTCCAGCACCCTGACGAATTGGGGTTGAAAGCTTACCCGAGGAGCCTTGTATCTTTCACGCGGAGCACATTTCCGCAAAGAGATGGCTTGTTCAATTGGGGTTTGGTGACCAGGTGAGTAGGGTTGTGGAGGGGGAGCAGATTTATGTTGAACAGAAGATGAAGAAGATGACGGCACGCTTCTCCAAGAAGAGAGGGTGGGATGATGGGGAAATTCCAACGAGCATTATGATGAGCCATCTGGAGCAGCTGATTCCCGATTTAGCGGTGGATCAACTTCAGAGTAGGATGAACGGATCTTTTGCATTCTATTGCCATGAGGATTTCATTGATGACGTTCTCTGTGCATCGGGGAGGAGCGGGGTCTTTATCAAATGTCAGTCCGATGATGTGGCCCCTCTCGAACTCCTATGGCTCCCTGACACAATGTCTTTGACGGATGCACTCAACATGACGAAGGACAAAAGGGTGTTTGGGTTAGCTGAGAAGGGGATGAGTGGAAGGTTGGCGTTGAGGTTCAAGACGAATGATGCGCTGGCCAATTTCGCCAAGGAGTACAAGTATGATGATACATCACGTTTGGCGAGGTGGAAGGTGTCAGGATATCCACTCAACGGGGGATTGCATGGACTCACGTTGCTCTTGGGGAGTCGCAACTGGAAGGATGTTAGCGTCGTGTACATGGACTCCAGGGAAGCTGTGTTTCATTCGTCCAATCGTGGGAATGACTTGCCGTTGTACTACATGGAGGCGGGGCAGGGCCAGCAGGTTAAATTCAAGGCACTCAACGCGGTGGCTAGGGGTATGCAGCGTCAGGAGAGGGAGGCTGGTACATCCTCGGGAAACTCTATGTTTCCAGCGCGCCGTGCACCACGTGAGGAGCGTCAGAAAGCTTTTCTTCAGTCCCTCAATGAAAAGAGCCCGAATCCGAAGGCTGGCCAGGTTAGGCAGCGGGCAGGGGATCACACAGGCGGGACGCCTCCGCCTAAGGAGCGCAAGGAGGGTTGAGCGTGATGGAGGCGGAAATGTTTCACTACGGTGCCTTGTAATGGCAAGGATTTATGCACTACGAGGGCGCATCACTTTCAGAATGATTGGATGGTGGGCCTATCTATTTGTTCTTGCATTGCGCAGAAATCGTACTATGCATTCGGTTAATGGTAATTCGGTTGCGGATGGTTCTGACTTTTCTGTGGTGACGATCAACTCGAATGGGGTTAATGCGCCGGGCAAGTTTATGACTCTCTGTGGTATGCAAGAGGATGTGGTTGCAATATGTGAAACACATGCAACTGACAAGACACAAAAAGTGCTGAACGATACGGATTCAAAGCGTCAAGTCTTTTGGGGAGAAGCTGTTGGAACATATAGGGTGTGTTCGGCTCCCGGCCTCTTCCCCATGCCCTCTACGGTTAGTTCCTTAGTCCCTCGCCGAACACTTTCCCCCATGTTGCTACTGCCCCCTTGTGTGTGACTCAACAACTGAGCTCCGAACTGTGCAAGTGCAAATCGTCACTGCCAGTATGGACGTTACAGTACGGAGGCTGACATAGTCGTGCTTATGGGTTTTCTCCCCCCTGTTTGGAAGCAACAAGCAACACGGAACCATACCGTTACAAGTGTGGGTATGGGGTGGGTGCGGACTATGCGAGGGTTCCCCCCTTGTGTGGCAGCAACAATCAACACTGTAACATAAAGTAACGTAAGTAACGACTGCAGACCGGGTTCCCCCTCCTTTTGCTCTTTGTGCTTTGGTTGGCTACCGTGGTGCCTTGTCTTGGGCTTCTATTTGAGATGGTGTTCCATTCTGGCCAGGCCTCCCCCGGTCTCCTCCCCCCACCCATCATGCTAGCTTCTGAGTTGGCTGAGTTGTTGGGTGTTTGCAGAGCGCAGGAGTGTGTCGTGCGGTGGCCATGTTTCGCAGCCGTATAGGGCCGACTGGCGCACGAGGCTCTCGTGTAGTTGGACGCGGGGTTTGGCGGGTGTGGGCGCTGTCAGGACTTGCTGATTTCTGGCGAATGCTGCTCTGGCTCGGCTGTTCATCTCTGCTGCGAGTTGCGGGGTTGTCCCCCTAAAGCTGACTTTCGAGCCTAGCACTCGCAATGGCGTGTCCCCCGTGTCTGGCTTGATTGTCTGTCCCCCCCACTCTGACGGTGACTTCGCTCTTGGGGTTGTTGCTGATGATGCGCGTCTTTTTCGGGTTGACGCTAAGCCCATGTTGCCTGAGTAGCTGCTCTAGCGTGTCCAGGGTTTGCTGGATATGCTCCGGGTTCTCCCCCCCCATAGGTACCTGTCATCCATGAAGGAGCCGCCGTGGTGTGGGGGTGGGGGGAGAAAGGGCAGACTGCTCTCTCTTTTGGGAGGGTGTGGGTGCTGTTGAGCGTGAGCTCGAGCAGTTCCCCACACGGGCGGAAAACAAAAGTGGTGAGTCTAGCCAGAAGCGCGCTTCCCACGGTAGGGTCGGCCTAATCTGCTCAGTGACCAACCCCCCAACCCACCGAATCAAAGGCGCTTTGGAGGTCAAGTTTGACAATCCAGAAGTCTCCCCCCCCCATTCTGCTCCCATGCGAGTAAGCTGCTTTCTAGGTGCTGCCCATTGGTAGGTGTTGAGGTGCTGTAGGAAAGGGGTCCCCGCAGTAGCAGGAGCTGTGCCAGGGTTTGGAGGACTGCGCTGCTGAGTGTGATGGGGCGTGTTTCCCCAGCTGGCTGGGTTCCCCCCCTTTATTTGGGAGGAGCACTGTGAGGCCGTGGGCAGCTTGCCTGTGTACAGCGCTTCATTGAGCATGGCTAGGACTCTCGCCCCCCACACTGGGTGCTGGATTAGCATCTGTAGCGCCTCATGTGCGATGCCGTCCACCCCCGTGCAAATGTGTTTCCCCCATCGACTGCTGACTATGAGTAGTTCCTGGTGTGTGAAAGGTATCCACCGGTGTTTTTGCATCAGGTTGTCAGTGTGTGGTACATGCTGGTGAAGGCCCCTGCTTCGGCCTCCCCGGTCTGCTTTGCTGAAGATGCTTGAGAAATGTTGCAGTAGTGCGGACTGGCAGTCGTGTGCATCCAGGAGCAGTGCAACCCAATCCCCCCTCAGCCTCTTGGTGGTTTGTCGGTGGTGCTCGCGGTATGCCGGCCAGTATTTGGTGCTGGCGAGTGCCACCAGCTGCTTGAGCTATTGTTTGCGTTCTCCTTTGAGCTGTGTTTGCACCTGTTTCCAACCTGCTCTTCTGCGTAGGGCAGCGCTTTCACAGAAGGGCGCGGCATCCCCCCGCCCCGGTTTGGTGATTGCTCGGCAAATGGTGGCGATCTGGTGGTGGCGGTCGGCTGGGGCTTGTGTGGCTGTCTGGTCGAGGTAGTCGGGGATGCTTGTACCCGGTGGCGGGTAGGTGTCTTACCCCCCCTGCGCGTTCCGACTTGGTCAGCTTCTTGACTCTGGCGCTGATTTGGACGAGTATCGGCTCGTGGTCGGACCGTGCCATGTCACGGGCTGCGACAGGTCCTGCCTGCAGGCAGTGTCCTTTGCGCAGGAAGATGTAGTCAAGTCTGCTGGGGTCGTGCTGGGCGTTGTAAGGGTAGTTGCTGGGTTGGTCCATCGCTGGCGGTGGCAAGCGGAAGCCATGTTCGGCGCCCCAGTTGAGGATCACATCCCCCCTCCCCGTCTGTGATTGGGTTGCTGCTGAGTTTGCTGTCGTCTCTCGGAATTGTTCGTTGGTGTCGGCTCCGATGACTGCTTTGGGTGTTCTGAGGGCTGGCAGTGTTTGGCACTCCTGCAGCAGGGTGTCGACCTCTGGGATGGTGGCGTGGTGTGGTATGTGGCCGCTGAGCATCCCCCAACGTTCCCCCGTGTGCATGCGCAGGACTGTGCTGATCCTCCCATTTGCCACTGCTGTCTGGGTGTGTGTTGCTATGTTCATCCGAAATGCGATGGCTTCTCCTCTGAACTCTCCCTCTTGCTTGCCGTAAACCAGCTTCCATCCATGTCTCTCTTTGAAGATCTTTCCGGATGTGGCGATAACTTCCTGCAGCATGACCGCATGTAGCATGCAAAGGTGTTTGGCTCCCCCGAACGCGTGCTGCAAGTCGAGCGTGCCGTCTGCGGTCAAGCCGCCCACATTCCAAGAAGCAAGGTGAAGACAGTGCACCCCCTTGAGGGGTCGGTAAGTGCTCGACGACTCGGGAGGCGGTTCGTCTTCCCCGTCGCTTTCTTCAGTGCTGCCTGTGCGTTCTTCACCTCAGCGGGGCGCTTGTTTGAGCTCCCCCCAGGCCTCGGTGATGCTCGCATCGGGTGTCCCAGGCTGTTGGCGATGGCATTCAAGTCCACCCAGCCGGCTCGCACTTGGTCCGCCCCAGGGGCTGTAGCCGACGTTGCAGAGCAAACCCGATTCGCATGCAGCCAGACTGTACCCGTCGGCCATTCGACCTCCAGGCCTTGCGCCACTCCCCCGGTCACCGAGAGGATAGCTAGCTGTGCCCTCCGGCGTCTTTCGGGCGATTGGCTCATTTGCATCCACAAGAAGCGTGTCTGGTCCGTCGGACTCTTCAATGCATACTGAAGCTGCTCTCGCAGTTGTTCCCCCGTCTCTTGTTGGCGGGTTTTGTAGGGGATAATGACATATCCCCTTCTCACCTCGGGCCAGTGTCCATGTCGATGTCGATTCGCAGCTGGTTCATCATGTCTCTTGCTTTCTCGAGTGTCTCTGCTGCGGGCGAATCGTCGTCCCATCCCCCAGAGTGAGCGCTGGCTGCTTTGCACCACCTTCCGTATCTGCCGTCGAGCTCCCCCCGTGCAGCTGCAGCTGGTGCACCTTGTGTTCGAGCTGGGTGAGTCGTCCCCCCGCGTCTTTTTGTTGTGCTTGTACCGCTGCTAGGGCGCGGCCTTGATCGTTCTGCATCTCGGTGAGCGTCGCAAGCTTGTCCAGCGTGCGTTCCAGTTGCTTCACCACCTTCTCTTCCACCGTGTCCATGCGTTTGTTGACTGATTGATAGTTCACCTTTGATGACCTCCCTGATTGCATCCAAGCCGAGTCCTTCCCATCCGTCCGGCCGGCGAGGCGCTCGCGTAGTCATGGTTATTATTCACGGTCGGCGGGTCGGTCTCCCTCTCTTGCTCTCTCTCCCTATCTCTGGGGCATTCAGCCCGCCGCGCTTCTGCAGGCTGTTGGAGAGGTGGGTGTGGGTTCGGGGGAGGGTGGGTGTCAGCGCTGAGCAGGTGTCGGCTGGTTCAAGGCGACGGTGTGGGGTGGTGGGGTGGTGCTGCAAAGGGCTCCCCTGAAGCTAGAGTCACTCCCCCATCATTTTGACACGTGCACGCAACTGACGTGGCTTATCGGGGCCGAGATCAGTGGAATGCAATTAACAGCTACTTTATCCCCGATCGACACATCTTTCTTTCTTTCGCAGGAAATAGGGGCAAGCCCCCGTGTGGAGGCACGCCCTCCGTTGAGGGCTCAATCGGAGTCAGACGGTTTGCAAGTTTGCATGGCTCAGTGCCTTCTCCCAGGCATCAGGGGCGAGTCAAGGTTCCTGGGTATCAAGCCTGAGAGTTTCACGATGGTTTCTGACCATAAACTAGTGACATCAAATTATTTCGACATGTCACTGTGTTTCTGGTGATCCTCCATCGTCTGGAAACATTCATATCATTATATGTGCATGTCAAAGTTCAACAAGAGTACAACAGGAAAGTGTTGTAAAAAAGGTTACATCTCTCGCTCTCGCTCTCTCTCTCTCTCACTCTCTGTCTCTCTCTCTCTCCCACTCTCTCTCTCTCGCTCTCTCTCGCTCTCTCCCTTCGCTCGCACACGACCTCGTGCGCACACCCCATGATCAAACATCGTTGCGCCTTCCAGCGCACTGGCCGCTGCCGCCGTCACATCGTTCGAAGGCTTGTGCAGCTCATCCTTGCGCCATGTCTGCCACAAACCCAAAGCTTTCTGGGAAGCCATCGAGCCCCGGGCCATCCATCGGACATATCTCTGCCTGACATGTCGCCCTACGAGTACTTCTGCAGGATGTTCATTGTCTCCGCCGTGTCTTGCGTGTCCATTCATCAAAATTCCTATTCAACTCACGGCGGATCCACGTGGCGAAGTAGAGCCCAACCTCAGAGCAAAGGTGTGGTGCCTGGAGCCCAGCCCTACTGCAATATACAACAACGTGTATCACCCACATGCTTTTCAGTTTCTTCTCTTGCCCTCCGTGATCGTTTATAGCGCGTGCTCTCGTACAGGTTGTGTCTTGAAATGCACATAGTACTTATCACTCGCTCTGGCTTGCTCGCACCCCTAGGGCCTTGGGTGACGACGCAGCACCTGTAGACATGTACAGTACATACATACATACATACATACCTACATACATTTACATACATACATACGCACATACATACATACATATACATATACATATACATATACATATATATCAGAATATATATATATATATGATCGCGGTTCGGCCGTCCCCCCCCCTCCCCGCCCCAATG
>BGNK01001567.1:0-37871 GCA_003297005.1 Symbiodinium sp. clade A Y106
GCTCAAAGGTCCTACGGGACGGCTAGGTCTAGGGCGGGTGATGAACATCATCATGCAGCTCAGCTGCCACACAACATGTGTGCCGACTTCGCATAGCGGACGGACTTCCCTGCTGCGAGTGTGAGTGAGTGAGTACTACTACTTAGTAGTAGTAGTAGTAGTAGTAGTAGTAGTAGTAAAGAGGCCTGAGAGTACGAGAACTTGCAGCCTGGGGTATAGCAATTTCACTCGCACAGACTATCTTCAGTCTGATGCTGTAAAGCCAGAGGGTAGCAAGAAAACGGAACATATTGGAAGTCCTACACGGCCCTGAGCCCTGAACCTAAACCCCAAACTTAAAAGCCGCTGCAGGTGTGGACACTTACCTGGTTCTCTCCAGGATCGACCCCGAGAGCATTACTCCGACTTGCGAATCGCTCGTCTGATGGGATCGGAGCTTTCGGGGTCAGGATTTAGGTTAGGCTTTAGGGTTTAGGCTTTAGAGTTTAGGGTTTAGGGGTTTAGGGTTCCGGGTCAGGATTTAGAGTATACGCTTTGAGGTTTAGGGCTTCTGAACTCTTCTTCTGCATAGTCGAATAATTGCAGACTTAATATATAATATAACCCAATGCACTATGCTATAGTTAGGTCCGTATATTGTACTGTTGATTTTTTGGGGGGCTTGGGCTAAGGCTTGAACTGCTGCGTTTGAACATATACACCGGCCGCGATTTGAGGTTCGAGACTTCGCGTTGTGGTTTCTAGAAAGAGCACAGAAACTGACAGTTCGCTTGGGGGTATCATGGGTACAGGAGATCATTGAGAGCCTAAGCCCTAGGCTATACTCACGGTTAGCTAAGCTTTTGCGGTATAGGGATATAAATGTATGACACCAAAACACGAAGTGAAGGGCATGTGCGGGCTTGCAGGGGCGTAATCGTTGAAGCTAGGGCATTGTGGCAAGATGTAGAGGAGCCTCTTCAACATTGGGGAAGCACCAGTAACACGTGTCAATTCTCCACGCTTACAACAGGAGGCGGACATAGGCAAAGTTATGCACGGAAGGATTTCGAGTTTTCCGCCGAACCCGTCCCAATGCCTCCAGACTTTTTAAAAGCTGTGTGCCGAAATCTCAACATGGAAGGTTTCAGCTAAAGCTGATGTAGAACATTCTAAGATCATCAGGCCCTAAACCTTCTCTGGCCTCCTCAAGCCGCCGCGAAGGCAGTTTAGTTTGAAGTTTAGGGTTTAGTAGCAATAAACCTCCATAGCTTTGTGCTGAGATTCGGTCCGTGCAGCACCACAGCATGCCAAAGCTGTTTCACGATCACTATCGGCGTGCAGTTCCCTGGGGCGATGCGTCCAAAAGGATCCTTGCATCTCATGAGCATGGGTTCTTCATTAGCAATCCTCGATTTGTCACGCCACCTCCCAGCAATGTTTGCAAGTCGATTCGAAACTCAACAAGCAGGAAACACACCCGCACAAAATCAATCACACCAAGGAAGGTGTGTGCACCGTACCTAAAGAGAGAATGTATGTGTACGTACATATTATAGAGAGGAAATTCCCTAGTACCCCAACACCTATATTCAGGTGGTCGGGTTCATGGTTGAAGTTAGGTCTGAGATCAGCAGTCTACGATACAATGCAGGGCTTCGTTGTAGGATCCACCTGCGAAATTCTGGAAACTGCAGGACCACTAGCTGTGGATCTGGCAATACAGAAGAGCTGGCAACCTTGAGAACTCGAGAATAGTGCAAATCCAAGCCGATGGACCTTCCTGCGGCCAAAGCCCTACAGCCTTCTTTCTAAATCCTTCAGAAACCCCGTGCGTCGCGCGTGCTGCAGGCCTAAAGCTTTCAATACGGGCATTTGCATTAGAAGGGTTTATAAGGAACATGGGTTTAGGATGACTAGTGCCCTATACTTTACCTTAAGGGCCTGCGGAAATATATGTTCCAACTTTCTGACTTCTACTGTATCCCCAAGCGCGAAGAAACCTCCCCAAACAGAAGTTACCCTGAATAGTATATTTGCATCCTGGAATCTGGAAGGGAACGACTTGGGTTGTTTGATAATGACATTAAAATGTTAAACCCTTCCCAAATCTACCCTCCAAAATGCTCGCCTATCTAGACCCTAGGACTCAATCATTCGAACCTTTGATGGACTTTAGGGATGTTCGATGTTCTAGCCAGTACACTAATCTGACTTAGCTTACTGCAGTTCATCCCCAAGTCTGAAGATGTTTTTGCCAGACGACTTTGTAAATGCCAGAAGGTGTCTCTTCGCAACATTCTTACGCCGGTGGCCTCGGTCCACAGATATTTCGGCTCGGAAGTGGCTCCCCGGGCCGCACTTGAGCGTTTAGGGTTTGGGGTTGGGTGGCTAGACGGGCGTTTGTATGGTTTCGCACCAATTTTCAAAGGGTTTTGTCAGGGTCTGGTGGGGTTTTTGAGACTTCGTAATATGGGTCCCTTAGTTTGTATTCTGTTGGGAAGTGCTTACGATCTGTTGGGCTGGGCGCATCGAGGTTTGAGGTGCAGGGCACAGATTTTATTCCTTAGAATGAATTATGGATTGCTCATAGCTTCAATAAGGTAGGTCTAGGAGAAGCAGTTCAGAAGTTCAGGAGAAAGTATGTAGAGTTAAATTCCTGAAGTCGGACAGCCGAGTTGAGGCACTTATACAGAACCAATGCGAAGTCCCCCGGTCCCTTCAAGCGATAGTTGTTGGAAGCCGTGATATAGCAATAGTCTGCTGCTGCCGCTGCAGCGGCTTAGCATGGCACGGAATCCTAGGACGGACTGTACTGTAGACCCGTAACTAAACACATCAAAGCCAAGAGCTTTCAAATCTCAACTGCCTCCGGGATCATTGGCGAGGCGCTGTACTTTGCCTGGATGAACCATTTTACTCTTTGGCTGCTCGCGCCCGCCGGCGTTGGCGTGGCTGCGTATTGCCGGATGCACCCGGGCCTGCATCGAGAGCTGAGGCCGCTTGGCACCCCGCAAAGGTGCCCCAAGTAGTCCATAATGTAGAAGCTTGCATCATTACCTAAATTGCTCCTTCAAAGGATTCCTGTACACTTATAGTACAATCAATAAACCCCCAGCAATAAGGGCCTAAACCCTCAAGAGCAACACGGCATGACCTAGGACCCGTTATTAGTACTCTTGAGATCTCTGCAAGGCTTGCTGCTGCTTTCGGCTGAGAGTCTCGGGGTGTCACGCAATAAGAAGTCGGGCTAAAGTTGGGTCAGGATTTGGTCCGGGTAACTGAGGTTTCTTCATGATGCATGTGCGTCCATGGTAGGTTGTGCTGGTTTCCATGAAACCCGAAACCTTATAAGCTCTAATCCCTAGACCCTACTCTTCAGGAGTTGAGGGTTTAGGGCTGAAGGCGACCCTCCAAGTCCGTGCTCTTAAGGAACTTCTTCGGCTACACGGTGGACGACGATCCATACCTGCCCTTTCACTCCCTCTTCGTGGTCTTCTGGACCTGTAAAGCCCGAATTCCAAAAGCCGAAACCTAAACCAGGTAAAGCCCTAAACACCCCTAAACCATAGGCCGTACCCGGGAGCCACAGTTCTTAAGCCTGAATCGCCAGCGTTGCCTCGACGGCACGTACGCTTCACACGAGGCTGAGCCCTGCCCGAGGCCTAACATGCACGCTTAGACTCGAAGCCTGGCCTCATAGTGCGTCCCCATAGGCTCCACAGTAGTTCCTTTTTGGGCTTCATCTTTAGAATCCTAAGGTAATGCCAAAAAGGAACTACTATGGAGCCTATGTGTCTAGCATCATATTCGGATACTTTATTATATTTCGCTGTATGTCCTAATTACTTTAATTTTGTTTTATAGTTATATTGTCTTTGTATCAGTGTTTTTAGTATGTATATTATATAGTATATTACACTGTATTTGAATATAATAGAAATATTGTGATTCCATGATATACCATAATCTAGTACTAACTAATTATATATACATCCAAGCATAATATTGCATAGTAGAACACATGATATTCTATTGTATTGTAATATGTTGTATGGTACTGGGTCGTGATATCTTAAACCATATTATTATATCGTGTTTCGTTCTGTAGTATTATATCGAGTTTTGTTTTGAATTTGTCAAGTTATTGTAAGTCATGTTTCGCTATATTTGTACATGTACAAGTATATATACATAGGTTTAGATACATAAAACGTCAAGTACATATGAACATATGGACTCACAACAGTAGGAAGTACGAGTCATTGCCGTGAAACAAACATAGGATCCTCATTTTAAACTCCAGCTGAACGGACCCCTAGTCTTACGGAACCACATCTGACAGCCAAAAGATCCAAATAGCCCTATCATACCACTGTAAAGGAAAGAAATAGACCCTTCTACAAATCCCCAGGAATGCAACCCACCCCGATTTGACGCAGGAGCACATGCTTCCTCCGCAGTTGGGACCAGCGCTGCTCCGAGCTTTCCTGGCACTGGAATGCAGCTCGGTTTAGGATGTAAGGTATTTTTAGAATTAAGGGTATATTTAAAGTTTTGGAGCCGACAAAGGCCTTCTCTATCTGCTCCAATAGCGAGTACCAGCTAGCTCACTCATTGTACATGCTTAAAGGCTTAGTTTAGGGTTTAAGGCTTTGGACTTAGGCTATAGGGTTTAGCCTTTAGGGTACATATAGGGCTGAGCGTTCAGAGCTCGGAGCGCACAGGGTTTCGCGTGTAAGATTTATGCGTAGTGGGTTTCAGGTTTGGCATTTCAGGGAACACGCCTTGGGGCGCTGGGTTTAGGCATTTATTTTTTTGTACGGGATTGGGGTTTCGGGTATAGGCATGCACCTTGACAATGAGCTAGCGAGGTTTAGAAGGGTTCCACAAGAGTTGTTTTTTTTGTAGAGTTTCGTTTACTTACAGGGTGTTTCTACGCATTTAAGAAGTGTTCCGCAAGGGTCTACTTGGGATAAAGATGTTCCCTATAGTAATTAACCCGAAGCCCTACACCCTTGAACCTGCCAAAAAACCTCAAAAGGAGCCCAAAATCCGAAGCTCTAAACCCCAAAACTTCACACCCTTACCCCCTGCCTTGAACCCTACCTCCCTTTTTTAAGACCCTTAAACCCCACCTCCCTTTCCTAACCTTTACACGGAAAGCCCAGGGTTTCACGCCAACGAACCCTAAGGCTCCATGTACCCATATAGTATATACATTGGCCTTAAAGTACCTATATAGGGACCCCTTTAAGGCGTAAGTATCTACTATGTAGGTACATGGAGCCTTTGGGGAATGGAGTTCCCGGCAGGTCCACGGCATCGAGCTCCTGACGGGCCTACGGAGCGGTCTGGGGGTTTCCGAAAATTCGGGGGTACCTTTAAAGGGATCCTTTAGGGGTTTATTAAAGGGATCTATAAGGGGTCTATAAAGGGTTTAGGGATCCTACTATTTAGGGTACTATATTAGGGTCCCCTATTTTCGGAAACTCTCGTATAGAGTCCCCGTTAGGGTTCAGGGCTTTGGGTTCAGGGTCCTTTTGAGGGCTTCGGGGTTAGGCGGTTTCGGGCTGAGGATGTTTAGAGTCCTTTTGTGGGCTTCGTGGTTAGGATGCTTCGCGCTTAGGATTTAGAATGAGGTTGAATGTTTAGATTCCGGTTTCGGGCTTGATTTCTCGTTGGGTTTCAAGTTTTTTTGGGGGGCTCACTGTTTTGGGATTTGTTGCCTGTTGCAGTTTTGATTTTAGGGCTAGCTTCTATGGGAGAGACATGCGTTGGGAGAATAGCCAACACCCGAAACCCTCACCATCCCCTCCAACAAGCAACCGGCGCGAAAGCCAGCACTCGCCGTCAAAGAGACCCCCACTGAACCCGAGACACTGGGCTTTGGAGTACCATGCCGTAATACTTTTTCTGGGACCTGTTACTTAAAGGAAACCAGTGTGAAATAAAAGTCTATACTTTTTTCTCCTTGGTTAATTCAAAGCCCTGACACCCATCCTTCCGCCCTGGACCCCCTAAACCCTAAGCCCTAAGCCCTATAGATCCCTTAAGGGAACCCTTCAAGGAACCCTTATAGGATCCCTTAAATGGAAGGCCTGAGGAGTATCGTCCCGGGTATCATGGAGAGCTTCGCCAAAGCCGGGCGACGGGACAGCCGGAGAGGCCCCAAAGCTCAGCAAATCGGTCTCTCAGTATTTCTGCCTTGGGGCTACAGTACAGGGTTTAGGGTGTATTTATAGCATGAGGGTTTTAGGGGTTTTCAGTTGCTTGGCATTGAAGATTTGGGGTTTAGTCTTATTGGGAACCCCGACAAAGTTATTACTCGTCACAAGATGTAGACTCAATGCGTTCAGGCCGCAACCCCAATCACAATGTGTCATGTCGAATACATGTCTTACTTCGGCCCCAGTATTGGAGTCGGTGTTGTGTACGTGAAAACGGATTCAAAATTCGGGTTTAGGGTAGGCATTCAAACAGGTTTAGTTTAGGGTTTGGGAAAACGAGTTTAGGTTTTGCTTGGGTTGAGACACGGTGGTTTGTTCAGGGTTGCAGGTTTTTTCCTTCTGGTTTTTAACCCGTCAAAATCTCAGAGTTTAGAGGTCTATGCCATCACGCCAAAGCTTTAGGCATCAGAGGGGACAGATGTGGAGCCAGCATTTACGTGTACACTTCTTTTGGAGATAGGCATCCGCACGTACTTCATGCAGTGTCGCAACTATTGGTGTGGCCCTGACCGCTGCTGGCTCATTGATGCTCGCCTCTTCCATATGGGGGTTAAAGGGTTTATAGGGTTTATGGTTTGGAGGTTAAGAGTTTAGGGTTTAAGGGTTTGTGGTTCGAGGTACTATCCCTATCCAAACCGGATCTTGGCCTACCTCGTGTCCGCCACTTGACCAGCAACTGAGGAGCCCTGCTTAGTGTTGCTACAGTTTTCATGAGGAGGTATTGGGCTGTCTGAGAAAGCCTTAGATCTTTCATCCAATTGCTTATACGAGGCCTCAGAAGCAGACTTAATCCCAAAACCGTTTGTTTCTCTATTCTCTGCAAGTGATTTCAAAGCAGAGGGTGTTGGGACTACCCTGCCTTAACAGGAGCTCCTAACAACAGAACAATGAGAACCTCACGCACTTC
This sequence comes from Symbiodinium sp. clade A Y106, assembly GCA_003297005.1. Lineage (NCBI taxonomy): Eukaryota > Dinophyceae > Suessiales > Symbiodiniaceae > Symbiodinium > Symbiodinium sp. clade A. The sequence goes on from BGNK01001567.1 coordinate 7,117, forward strand.
GAACTTCGAACAACTACCAAACTCGGGAGTCATGTGCAACGAGGGTCGCTTAGCGCACTATTCTCCGTTCTGGCGAGCCTAACTAGCCCTGTAGCCTGTTCACTCTACCATAAACCCTATGACTAAGTTCTAACCTCATGAGTCGTAAAACCTTTACAACTAGCCTGTTCTAGAAGTCGGCGTGTTGCACTGGCATGAGGGCAACAAGACATTATCCCTTGGAAGCTCCTCATGTAATTGCAGAATAGCGGCGGGAATTTATCTTGACTTGGTCTGCGTTTTGTTGTACCGATTTTGCAGATTGCTAATGTACTTTCTTCGTCTTCGACTTCCAGAAGAATTTTCTGCAAGGCCAAGTCATATTGGATGGAAGGGATCGTGGGGAGTGTGTTTGCTCGTTCCTGTGTCGAGGATTGGAGATACATTCCCTGTGGTCGATGTCTTGCTGCCCCGATACACGCTGAACTCCTAGCCCGTAGCCCTTCATGACATTGGGTCTGCGGTTTACAGTAGAAGCCGAAAAGTTCGAAACCCCATAGCCTCAATCCCCAAGAGCAATGTATAGGGAATCCCCGCACTATTTGGCCTTAATCCGGTTTCCAACTTTATGGGGTTTAGAGCTGAAGGTTTCTTGGGATTCGAGCCCTTCATATTTTAGAACCTGTAGCCTTGGTCGGCAACTCGCAGGACAAAGACATGCGTGCTGTAGGGACTTGAACCATAGATCATATATGAGGTTTAGGGTTGTCCCTGGATGTATTGTATAGCACCCCTGAACAAGAAAGCTTTAGTTTGATTCTTCGGGCCCTGACCCTAAAAACTTGTAAAACGTATCCGTATAGAACCCCTTATCAACCTATACGGCCCTATGCTAAGCTCCTAGAGTGTCTTTGAAGCTTAGGTTGTGGTGACCTCCATGATGCTGGTGTAACTCGGTGGCTCCTTCAAGCTGCGGGATTGCGGCTTACGGGTTTGGGGTAGCTCTTCGGGTCCGCGTACGTTTCCAGGAAACAAGTTTGGATAGGTACCTTGGGAGTACTCCCATCGAGTAGAATTTAGGGTGTTGGGTCTGATTTTGTAACTTGCGTAGTCCATGATCGTCTGCTGGGACCCGGGAACCCCAAACCCTAAGCCTAACCCCTACCGAAATTATCCATGGTACTTCCCTTCGTTCTTAGACGACTTGTTTCGGATGCTATAAGGCGACCATAGGTACGTCCTTTAAAAAGCAGGAGTCTTGAAATTCGGTGTTGCGCTCTCCGGGCCTTTTGAGCCTCTTCTGTGCTTCTTTCCCTAAGGGTCCAAGGAGCTAAGGGACCTAAGACCTTACTATTTGGGTACGCGGAGCCTTTCGGTTTGTAGAAAATGTGATGAGAGGCCATCTCTGCGATGGAGATTTGTGGCTGTAACCCCAGACGGCGATTGACTTACTGATCTACTTCGTCACTATTGTCACTAACCCTAAACCCTAAACCCTACCTTTCAACGACGAAACGATTATCGTTGTCCTCAAGCTCTGAATCCACACTGGTGCAGCAAAGTGCACAATCGAAAATCGGAGCTCGCATACAACATGTTCTCAATTAGACTCTACACTGTCCAATACAGGCTAATCAAGCCTCAAATCCTCAACTCCACACTGCATGATTCCCAGCCCCAAACCCTAAACCCTCTACCTTGAGGGTGGCCTTCTGCGTGATGATCTGCTCCCTGAACCTCCAGGGCTACATGGATGCACCGGCGACTTCCTTCGAGAAGGTGGGCCTGTGCTTGGGAGACTCAGGGTTTAGTGTTTGAGGTTTCAGGTTTAGAGGTTCGAGTTTAAGATATGCGGCTTAGGGTTTACAGGTTTAGGGTTTGAGATTAAGGGTTTAGGTTTCAGGGTTCAAGGCTTAACGTTAAGGGTTTGGGGTTCTAGGTTTTCGAGGAAGTTATACTGTGTCCCCCCAATAGTAACTAGCCTTATCCCCTTTCCTTTGGTGCCGCCTTTGTAAACCTCTTTGGCTGAGGATGTCAGGGCTTCGGGTGTTGGTTTTTGGACAAATGGGTGGTTGTCAAAATTATGGTCCCTTTTTGGGCTAAACAATAGGTGCCGTATTATAGCAGGGACCCAAAAAGGGGACCATAATTTTGACAACCACCCAAATGTGAAGTGGAAGGTCTGTGTTTAGCTTGAGGACTTTCGGGTACTTACAAAGCACCCGAAATACTTAAAACCGTCCTTACAACCCCGCTATAGGTCTCCTAAGTTAGGTGCCTAGGCAGGAACTGTGGCTTGGAAAGTTAGGGCAGCAGCCTGGAGCTACAAACCCAAAGACTCAAAACCAAGCTAGATCGCAAATGCCTACGCCCTACAGCCTCAGTCTTCAAACTTTGAGAAGCCACCCTGGCTGTCAGCTTTTCTACATTCCTCGCCTGGCGCGCCTTGCACATCCGGGCGCGATCTTCGATCCGAATCAGACAGACACATCACATGAATTGAGCTCCTAGCTTCGGGCTCGAGGGCTTAAGAACTCAGGTCTATCTTAGCTGAAATCGGCCTCCTGAACAACTTGTACTAGGATCACCGAATATTTACCTATTTTTTGATATACCACCCAACATGATTTAAGGTTACGATATCACTGATGCCCCCTATAGTCTACCTGTATGGCCCTGCCGCCGAACGCCTGAACTCCCAAATTTCCATTTGGTTCCAGCTTAGGGTTGAGGTCTAAGGGTTTGGGGTTATGCCCAAAGGCTCCATGTACCTATATAGTAGATACTTAAGCCTTAAAGGGGTCCCTATGTAGGGCCTTAATGGGTACATGGAGCCATTAGGGATGAGGATCTGCCCAACTAGCAGGCTACGACCATGCACTTCGCAGTCATGTCTCTTGCACCGACTGTCACTCCGAAGCTTTCATACATAGCTTGCAGTTCAGGTGTTCCCTTGACTGACAAATAAATTGCAAATCGAAGAACAAATCAATGCCGGTATTATGTATGTACAATATGAATCTATGTATATACCATTATATACCCACAAGAAGAGAAGTATAGCCTTCTTGTTTGTTTGCGGCAGCCTTTTTCAGCGTAAAATGACAAGGAACTGTGGCTCTGGATGGTTCGGAGTCCGCAAGCCCTTTGAGCCCTAAGATGAGTAGTTTGAATAGTTACCGGTAGTAGTCATGAATTGCTTTCGAGACTTTTTTGTGCTTATATCACAACTCGTAGAACCGTTCAAAGAAGCCTTCAAGGGAGCCTCTTTAGAGCCCTTTGACCCGAGGGAGGGCTCAAACCACCAAAACGTTGTCGTCAGCTGAGGCAACCTAAACCTGAGTTCTTTTAGTTTGATGCCCAAACCCTACACCCCAAAGTAAACTTCAAACCTAAAGCCAAGGAGTACTTGGGAATCATGTCTATGGGACCTGTGGTGCTGCACGTCAGCGCGTCTCTGCCCACATGGATTTTCTGGGTTCTTGTTAAAGGATACAATTTAAGCCATCATTGTAGGGAGCTATATACTAGATAATATATGGTTTCGTTATACAAATAACCTAAAGTAAGTTCCGTAAGAAGAGCTTTCAGGATTTTGTGTTTCGACTCCGGAGCTGGGCCCTTGAGCTTTCCTAAGCCCTGTAGGATTTCGGGGGTATCGGGTTTAAGGAGCCCTGAAGGGGCCTTGGACAGCTTGGGTGGGTTTAGGGTTTAGGGGCCTTGGACAGCTTGGGTGAAGACTTGGGTTTAGGGTTGGAGGTTTCGGAAATTTGGGATCCGGTTGCCCAAAGGCTCTCTGTACCTATATAGTAGATACTTAAGCCTTAAAGGGGTCCCTATATAGGTACTTTAGGGCCAATGTATATACTATATGGGTACATGGAGCCTTAGGGTTGTGCTATACCAGTATTCTATTGCGTCCCAAAGCCAGAGTCGGGATAATCACTTGAGTCACTCGAGCTGAATTAACTCCACTGGCCATGATTGTAGCATGCTGTAGCATGTATGAGCCTCTCATGTCTTCACGCCTCATCCTCAATCCAGACCACGCAGTTCCGAAATACGCTAAGTGAGCCGAATTTCCATAAGACTGCTGACTTTAGACTTGGAATTCTTGGAATTCATCCAGGACACTAGGCAAACAACCCCACTCCTGAACCCCCCCGGCCATCATCTAAGGATTACAGTTTCAGTGTTGCGGTTTCAGGATCACCCTTATAAACCCGAAACACTTGACCCTCACAGGGTTTTAGGGTCGCTTCAAGCCATTATGCACACAAGCTACACATTAGCGATAGGCAAACATATAGGGTTGCCTTCTTCTGATAACTTAAGGTACCCTCAACCCCTTACCTCTAGAACAGGCCATCATGCACATGAACAAGTTCTACCGCTCTGTTGCTCAGTGGCTCACTGAGCTGGAAAACCACGAGCCCGGGCCTCTCTCATGTGTTTCGGGGAATTCTTGGTCATAGTTGGGGAACATTTTACATTTTTATGGGTGCTTAAACCCAATAAGGAATAAACATGCTCATTTTTCATACTATGCCAACCATGAACTAAAATTCTATTAGGGGTTTAGCGCAGTTTAGGGTTCGGGGCTTCGGGTTTACGATTTTGGGGAGGCTGTTCAGACTCGAGATCCTGCAAAAGGGAGACGGGGCAGGGGCGCCACAACTTGGGTTCTAAGTATCACACACCTCAGCACGCGGATTTTTTGGAGATTTCCTGCAGAATCACCTGCAGCGAGCTTGGAAAGCGATTCTGCTTCGAGTCTCGAAGTGGTTTTGGCACTCTTAGGTTGGACACGGTGTCTGTTATCCCCAGACGTGAACCTCTGTGTAGCGAGGCTTGTCACGGCGCATCAGAGCTCACTGATTGCAAAGAGGCCGGACTGCAACTTTTGGGGATAGTATTCCCCACTATAAAACTAAAAGTGTACACTTTTTGGGGCTTATGAACTCAGCAGCTAAGGCTAAGTTAAGACCGTGATGGCCAACTTTTCGGAAGCCGTGACTGCTCTCAAGGAAGGGTTTGGGTTGGCGGCCTCATCAATATATGGGCCGAAGCAATTACCAATAATTACACTATTTTTGGTTGGGGCCCCTCATTAAAACTGTATATATATATATATATATATATACAATATACTATATACAATATACCCCAAAGCCCTATTCTACTTGTTAAGGCTCCTACACTATTCGTTCTTCTGTGGCCAGGTTTGTCTTCGAGGCGTTCGACTGCTACATCGCATTGTTCTACGTGGGATTCGTGCAGCAGGACATCCTAAACCCTAAACCCTAAACCCTAAACCCCATCCCCAGAGCAATGTCCTGAGCTGCGCGAATGTCGTGAGAGCCCCTTACGCTTCGGGAGTTTGTTCTAAAATTACGTTTCCGAATGTTCCCACAGCGGAGCATCACAGACCCCCAGAGGGTCCAAGTACTCAAATAGCAGGGTGTCAGGTCCTAAAATCTATAATTATAATTACTCTGAGTGGCTTTCGGACCTTGAAACCCTACTATTTGGGTACTTGGACTCTCTGGGACCTCTTTAAGGCTTCAGATGTTGCTTTGGGTAGACGCCCAGATTTGCCCAAAAGGGCGTCTTTGGGCACATCGTGATTGTCGTGCATGAAGTTGCAACGTTGCCCAAATCCCCGAGCAGAACGGCTTTTGAAACCCAACTTTCCACAACACAGGTTCAACCCTAAACCCTCGTGTAGATCCTAGGGCTGGAGGGGTCCGATTTCACAAGGCAGTGTCAGAAGTTAGACTTTGCAGTTACAGCCCGGGGCTCCGTGTTCCGGGTTTAGGGTTTAGGGTAAAACCTCAGCCCTAAACCCCACCCCTTACGTCTATCCGGATTTCGGGTTCTCGACCTCCTCGAACCCCCATGGTATCCCGCGAGCCCTTGGCGTGTCTCCCTGCCAATTCAAACGCCCAATAGGGCGGAGAGGGTTTAGGGATTAGGGTTTAGGGTTTCGGGGAGCAGCTGTATCAGGGGCGGAGGCAGGGTATACCAGGGACTCGAAACGAATACAGGAACAAGATACGAAATCCAACCAGAAGGCACTGCCCAAATGCCTTGAAATCCTTCTCGCCCCCCCTTAGAACCTCCTTGAAACCTAAGCCTAAACCGCTACGACTCTACAAAGCCAAGGCTTAAACCCTAAACCGAAAGCAGGATTAGACCCCAAACCCCCTACAAAGCCTAAACCCTGCGCCGAACGCAGGACATCCGCAAGCTGCGAAACGAGCTGATCTGCCTCTACGGCGTAGACAGCATCCGAAGGGCCTCCTGGACCTCAACCATCCGGGTTGAGGGTTTCGGGTCTAGGGTCTTAGTAGCTGGGTAGGTAACTTTAGGGTTTAGGGTTTTGCGGCTTAGGGTTTAAATAGCCCTACCATAAGTGAAAAGGTTGACGTTTTTTGGGACTAGGGTACTCAGCCGACTCACCCCCTAAGTTGTTAGAGTTACCGACATATAGCCCGCTGCCTTGTTACTATAGGTATTTAGGAATCCCTAAACCTTGAACTCTAAGCCATACAGGGTTACAGGGGCAGTAACCCACCATCTCGGTATATGACGGAGGGCAGGCCCTTTCGGTGCTTTCAGGGCCGCTGTTGCAGATTCAGGAGTGGCAGCCTTTAGGCCTTGCAGGGCTTTTACGGTTTAGAGGTCCCTGGGGCATAATGCCATGAAGCCTGTGATCAGCCATAACTCAGACGCCTACTGACTAGGCAAAGCGCGCCAAGGCCAGTGCAGAGTTCAACATACCGGTCTGTCTAGTTAGTAGAACTATCCCGTTATATGATCACTGTAAACTTCTACAAGAAAGTGTTTCCCAAAACCGCGATTCCAGCTGTTGAGGCCGCCGTACGACACTCTATAGGGCCCCAGCATGTAAGACTTGGAAGACCCTTACAAAACCCACAGGGCCGTACTGATGGTGAGTAATGCCCCCTTTAGATGGGTAACTGTCAAAATCATGGTCACCTTAAACCCTAAACCGTAAACCCGTGGGGAACCTTCTATAATTCTGTTCTTCATACAGCACCTTACAATTCGGGAACCCACCTTGGAGGGTCGGGAGACTTAGTAAGTGTGTATTAAGTAGCCTCAGTAGAAGTACCCGAAATGGGGTCCTAATGGGGGTTATGATACTTATAGTAACTTATAGGTCTATACAATAACTACTTACTAAGTCCCCCGACCCTCCAAGAAACTACCCACATATTGTTTTCTGAGCACGGCACTCCGAGGTCTTCGTGGAGAGCGTCCTCCCACTTGCACGGAGCCCCGGGAGGGACATCTATTACGGTTCAGGGCTTAGGGTACGGTTTAGAGCCTTTAGGGTTTAGGGTTCAGAGTTTAGGGTAGCGTTTAGTGTTTGGGGTTTACGGTTTAGGGTTGCTGTTGCAGTTGCGAGGTGCTGGGCCTGACGGTGTGGAGTTGGGCTGTTTTGTGCTTTGACATGAGGTTTCAGGGGTTAGGGCTTCTGAGACTCCTGATGTGAGGTTTTAGGGGCCCAGCGATGCGAGAAAGGCTGGACGAGTTTAAACTTTACTGTACGGCTGAAGATGCTGCACCCTTTAAGGGCTCAAGGGCTTTTCGCCTAACCGGCTCTCTTCAAGCTCTCTTTGAGACCTAGCTGTAGTCTCCATTGAGGTTCCCTTTTTGGTTTGGCTTTTTTAGTTAGGATCCTAAAAGGTAACCCAAAAAGAAAACTACAATAGATACCTGGAACCCTGGGCCTGAGCCATACACAATAAACCCCCGAACCCAAATAACCTACCTGTCTAAGGACTCACAAAAGGAAAGTATCATAAACCTTGTCCCTCTTATGAGGCTCCGGGATCCGTATATACTACCATTATGTGAACGAGGTATCATAAGGAACCCTAAAAAACGGTAGGGCTTTAGAGGGTCCAGGAAACCCTAAACCCCAAACTCTACAAGCCATCAGCCTCGGGGCCCTGCCCCGGCCTTATCGGAGGCCTCAAAAGGTGTCATGGGACTTTGTATCTCAGGTTATAAGTACCTTCATTGGGGTTATAAGTAATTATAAGTATAGCTACCTTAATTAGAACCCTAGTTACTAGGTGTCATGAGCCTTTAGGTAGGATGAAGGATCCCAAATATAGGGACTCGTAACTGTGAATATCCCACCTACCTTCATCCCTCCTTTGGAGCCCTTTGACCTTAGGTCTTAGATCGCATCAGACACTAAACCCTAAACCCTAAAACCCTAAACCCTAAACCCTAAAACCCTAAACCCTAAACCCTGAAACCCTAAACCCTAAACCCTGAAACCCTAAACCCTACAACCCATCGGCCCCGGGCCTGCCCCGTCCTTAGGTCTTAGATCGCATCAGCAGATACCGGCTCAGCCGCAGAGCCTTTTGGCTGCAAGCCTCGGATTCCTGAGAGGGGTTTGGGCCTTTAGGGCTTTAGGCTCTTGGGTTGAGGCTTTTAGGGTTCAAGGTTTAAAGTTCCTGAGAGGGGATTGGATCTTCAGGGCTTTGGGGTTTAGGCTTTTTGGGTTTATAGGGCTTTAGGGTTCCTGACAGGATGCGCATGCCACCTGAATCACACACTCACCTAAAGCCCCAGACCCCAAAAGCTGAAACAGCTTGAAAGCGTGAGGCTCTTACGGGACCCGGGGTTGAAGTCGCGTTGATCTTTCCAAAACTGCCAGGTCTGTTGCCTGGCTCGCGACCTTCATCATACCCCAAACCCTCAAACCCCAAACCCTCTAAAAGCCCTCTACGCACCAAGGCCTATAAGCCCTAAAACTTTAAAGCCCCAAACCCCATATCAACAATGAGACTCAGAGAAGGAGCAGGGGCCAGGAGGAGCGAGAAAGCGGTTCCAGGAATTTTTGGAAGGCTGTCATCCTAGTTGAAGGTTTAGGGTTTAGGGTTCAGGGAAAATTCTAGGGTTTAGGGTTTAGGGCTCAGGGATTATTATAGGGCTCCGGGTTTAGGTTTCAGGCCGTTCGTGTTGCGGGGGTTTAGGCTTATTCTGATCCTGCTAGTGCCAAAGCCTCTGATTCCCCAAGCTTTGTCACGGAGCGTTGTGTTCGCTGTATTTCTCCTCAACACGCCCGCATGCAATCATGTAATGCAGAACTAGCCCTACAACCCTACAGCCCTAATTAAAACTTGCCCACCGAAGCTCCAACGCAGGCTGCAGATCTGAAGAGGCTCGCGGGTGCAATACGGTAGACGACAGGTTTAGGGTTCCTGGGTTCCAGGGTTTGGGGATTAGGCAGGAAGGCATGCTATACCCTCCCCAAAAAAAGATGTTCTAGCGAGTCAGGCCGCGAGCGAATATGTTCAAGGATATTTGTAAGCTAGTATTGCATTCCGGAAGTTGTGAGTCTCTGTGTTGTAGTTCAATTCTCACCCTGCTTTCTCACCCTGGTTTTAGCATAAATGATTCTATGTTCTACCACAAAGGACCCGTAGTAGTTCCTTTTGGGGATTGCCTTATAGGATTCTAAATATGAACCCGAAAAAGGAACTACTATGGAGCCTCTAGGTAGCACAAAGTTGGGTAGCCGGATAGCTCAAAGCAAGTCCAGTTCGCATAGGTCGGGTGCATGTGATCCTTCGAGCCATGAGCAAAGGCCCTCTCCCAAATGCCTCGTCGAGACCTACCTCTATAGGGTCAAACCCTGCTTCAGGGTATCTAGTTTTATGGTTAGGATCTGTTACTACCCCCCAAAAAGGGGTAGGGTATAATCCTATAAGTAGAGCTGCTTAACCCTGCACCTGCGCAGAATTTTGGGCTCACGTTCCAGCGTCTGGCCTTGCATATACGGGCCTTTGAGGGAGGTCAAATGCGAGTGATGATGCGATCCTTCGTCCTGACGAACCTACTGCTCTGCGTGCTCGGCCAAAGCGCGCCTGAGTGCCAAGGGGAGGAGGGCAGCTTGGAGGCAAGACATTCCCGCTTTACGGTGGAGGGGGGGTGGTCATGTGTATACACTAGTTGCAAGCCCTGTGGGCGCTTAGTTCCACACCGCTACTCCGTTTATAGACTCTCGGGCACGTCATACATACACAATATTAAACTCTCATATTTCTGCAGATGCATATGTTCTAGTGAGGTTTGGGCATTAAGGATTTCGGTATGTCTCAGTCGGGTGTGGGGCTTTGTTTTTTTCCCACATCCGTGTAAAACAGATGGCAAAATTATGTTGAGCACTCGTGTATAAGAAATCAACTATCGATATCTCTGGGTGGGTGAGAAAACGTACCTTTCTACGTTTTGTCTTATGACCCATAGGTCCTTTAAACGGTAGGCCATTTTGGCATTGGCGTGAAGGTAGTTCTTAAGAACCCAATCAAATCTCAACCTCTCCGACGAGAGCCTCTCGACCGGCGGACATGGCAGTTAAAACAGGTCTGGGAACCCTATAGTACTCTAAACGAAGACTTTAGGGTTTAGGGTTTAGGGTCCCCGAAAAGGTTGAAGAGGGTACCCGCAATGTTCAGAATCTATGAGAATCTCACCGCCCTTGGCAGTTGTCATGTTATCGCAACTGCCGTCGCAAATTCGAGTCTTCACCTTAAAATTGTGTGCCTCTGCTAATCCTAAACGACTCTGGGTGATAGTTGCAGCTCTGCACAGCAACGAGTTGTCTGAGTTAATTATTGAGGCTTGAGTACAAGTCTATCAGGTCAAACGTTCGTGTCTTTCTTGCTTCTAACATGTCTTTCTGGAACATAATGAGGAAACCTGTAAACATCTTTCTACAAGACTCCTCCAAGGAAGCTGCGCCGTCGACCAGGGTACGGCCACCGGCTCAAACAAAGGATTAACCTTGCTCCAGGCCGGGTCAGGGTGTGCATGCGGCGTAGAGTTTAGGATTAAACATGTCCAGCTTCAGTTCGAAGAGTCTGAGCATGAAGCTCGACAATTCCCCGACCTAGACCCACGAATGTAGCATCGTTTTGAGTTGCGTAAAAGTGTTCTATGGTTAGGATCCTACAACCCTGCGAAAAGAAGCTCACATCTTCTTTTGGTTTGAGGGACCCTATAAGCTCTAAACCGGGGGTTAAATGTAGGGGGCCTTAATATTTAGAATAGGATTTTGAGGCCCATTATACTATACTTATATCACGGAACCCCCGCCCCCCCCCAAATAGTATAGGTAATTGTTAAGGCCCCTATAGTTCAGGTTTCTTCGGTTTCGTGCATTCCATTCATCCATCGCAGGGTGTTCGGCGGGCCGGCAAGATGGCGGCAGACGCCGCCGACTGTGCCGAACCTCGGCTGAAGAGTTTAGGGTTTAGGGTGGCTTCCCGAACCCTTGCTTGAAGCTTCCTCTAACCTTGAGGGTCCTAAGCCTCAACCCTTTACTAAACTCTAACCCCTTCAAAAACCCTAGACCCTCGGGGCCAGAAGATACCAGGTAGGAAGTCCTACGGGCAAATGTAGTAGCTCGTTAAGAAGTGATGTAGCTATGAGACGTTTCTAAGTCTTCTGAGGGTGTCAGAGGAACGACTGAGGCCCACGTTGCTTTTCACGATCCATGACGCAAGCCTGCAACCTTCACAACTCAAGGTTGTTGTCGGGGGCATTCCAGCTCGATGCAGGGTTCTACATGCACATTGCCAGGGTTTGGGGGCATCGTGATGTTGGGGAGGGCTAGTGGGCTTAATTAGTCTTGAGCCATGCAGGGACTTGGGATGGCTAGTAAGAGTAGATTAGACCAGAACTTGACGAGGTCACTGCCTAAATGGGGATACCATCCTCAGAGGGCCAGGCCTATGTAAGGTATGCTTCTATCTTCGCTTTTATTGCAGTTGAGCTATGTGCAGGTCTGTGGCTTCCCCTCTTTAATTAAGGAATATACCTTGAATTATAATAGGATCCCTAATATGATTTAAGGAATATTCCTTAATTCAGGGGTTTTGGAGGCTCTGGGTTTGAGGCTCCGGAGTGTACGTGCGGGTTTAGCTTTCTCGGCCGGTTTTGGCTGGGGATGATGGGCCAAGCAGGCCGTGGTTTAGGGTCGCGATTCATCGGGTGGCCTAGCATGTTGAGTAAGGTACACCGGCGACCAAGCTCTAAACTAAGAGGTTGAGCCAGTGCACTTGCGAGCAAAAGGACCAAACGACACCAAGAGGGTCCATCTATTCTACTATTATAGCATTAGATCCCCCAAAACCATGACTAGAACGGTAATTTGGGTGCCAATGCTATTAGGGTGGTATCTCTGGACCCTCTGGGGTACATTTGACAGACCCTCCCCGACCTGGATCTTCCAAAACGACAACCGGGATCTAGTGCCGAAGCTCCAAGCGTAACGTGGGCTTGATCCATAGGGTTCAGGGGTTTAGGGATTAGGGTTTAGGGTTTCGGGATTAGGGTTTAGGGCTTACAGATCAGGGATTTAGGGTTTAGGGTGTAGAACCGTGTTAGCACCCGTAAACCTCATCAGAGGAAAGGGTTTGGGGTTTTAGGTCCCTCCTGTTCAGGAAGACAATGAGGATCCCAACTGGCCGAGGCCAAATCGAGGCATCCTGGCATTCTCGCCATGACCGCACACCTATACCCTGAACCCTAACCCCTAAGTGTCACAACGGCTGTAGGTTTGGGGTTGGGTTCGTTTGGGTTTGGTGTTCTGAGTTCAGAGCTTGTTTAGTACGTTGAGTGCACTTGTAAGGTTGGTGGATTGGGGGAGTTTCGCGCCAGTGTTTCGGCTTTTTCCCAGTTTCTGTTTAGGGAGCATAGGTTGGTTTGGGAGTCAAGTGTTTAGGGTCTCGGTTTTGCGTTTCTGTGTGGGTAAGCCTCAACCCGAAACCGTTCGGTGTCTTCGGACATAGAGGGTTCTCGCACAACGGATGCCGGACCCCACAAGACCTCTCCCCTACACCCCTGAAGCCCAAGCCATAGAGGTTTAAGTATCAACGCCCCAACTCCTAGCCCTCAAAACGCTAACCGTAAATCCCTAAACTCCCAAGCCTTAATTAAACTCCAACCAGCTGCAAAAACACAGGCCCTAAAACTCTGAAGCCCTAAACGGCCCTATAAACCTTACACTATTAACCCTTAAACCCTCCGCCTGCAGAGGCTGCTGTCCTGGTTTCCAGAGATGTGGACCCTACGAATTCCGCTGGGGTGACTTGGCTTCTGGATATCATGCGGGATACTTCCCCAAATCATAATAGTAATTCCTAATCGAGAAACCCTACATTCTACCATATAGGTATTCAGGACCCCTTTGGGATTTCAGTTCTTCGTAGATTTGCAGGGTTTTCGCATTCAAGGTTTACGGGTGCAGGGATTCAGGGTCCAGGTTTAGAACGCAGGAGATCTTGTTGGCGTTGTGGTACGGTCACGTACGGTCTGGCGGAGTTCGCTCAGCTTTGTTTGAGTTGTTCATGAGTGCATGCAGTTAGGGCTAGAAGTAGCAGCCGTCCGTATGCAATCCACTCACTGTTTGTAGCCAAGATAATATCGGAAAGATGACAAAACCCTAAACCCTACCATCCGAAACCTGTATACCCTTCATAAGCCCCACAACCCTAAACCCTTGAAGCCCGTAAACCCTAAAGGCTTCCCAGCACTTCCCAACTCTACGAACTACGCAGAGCAGCTTCGGAAGCCATTGCAACAAGTCAGCGCCTGTCCGGGTGGGCCTTCTAACTGGGCCTGAAGAAGTAGTCGGGAATTCGTCATATCTTTCCTCATATCCCTTGATGTGTTTATGGCGATATGGACCCTTGCAGCAATGTATCTCTTTGGTCACCAAGCTCTAAACTTGAAACCCCATACTCTAAACCCTAAATCTCAAGCTCTAAATCCCATGTGTCGGTGGAGCTTCATGAACGCATGCTCACACGCGCACTAAACCGCCACCCAGAGCCCAAAATTCTCAACCGCCCCCGTTAGCTTTCATCCGGGAACTCTGGACCGCAAACGCTCACTCCTGAGCCTCAAAATCCCGACCACAATCCTTCCAACCCTGAACCCTAAACCTCAAACCCCAACCCCTAAACCCTAAACCCCAAAACCCTGAACCCTAAAGTTGCAAAGGATGGTCTTTCCGATGTTTCTCCGGACAGTGCCGTCTCCGGGCTGCTCATGGGTAGTTCTCCAAATCAGGGTCCCGTTTTAGGCTCCCACAATACACCCTCGTAAAAAGGAGCCTAGCAGGCACTTTAATAATTTAATCTAGAGAACTACCTACATAGGAGAACTACCTACATATTATTCTCGGCTTTAAGCAATCACGTGTTTAGCACTGCGATGTCCATCATGGTGCAATTCCCGGATTCCCTCTGTACCAGGCCACCGTCCTTTCATAACTGTAGCAATAACTATAGTTTAGCAGTAAACCCTAAACCGGCTGGGCCTCTGGCCTGGGGGATTGAGCTCTGCGGCATTTGCTGTTTTTGGGTCACGGGCCAGGTCTAAAGGGCCTGAGTAGGAGGGTAAGGTCTTCGGTTACCGGTTTGGCGTGTACTGTTACCGCCTGAAGCCACCACGGCGGCTCGCGGGTTGAGGGTTGAAGGCTTAGGTGATGCGGGTTGGTGGGGGATGACATAAGGTGAGGGCTTATGCGGTTCTACCTTACTGTGGAAAGAGTGCAAACTGTGTCCTCTACTATGGATCCACATTCGAGTGCTCAGATATATGGGGATCTCCGAAAACAGGGGACCCCGAATAGTAGGATCCTTATTATAAGGACCCCAAATAAGGTACCCCTTATTTTCGGAAACTCCCATCTCGTTCTTGGCTCGCATTCGATTGCAGTTGGCAGGCTGAGCTTGTTCCCATGCCTCGTCGTTTCATACGTAGCAGTAGCTGCCGTGAGGACGGAATTCCAGCCAATTGGGATCTTTGGTGCCTCATACCAGTAGGACACTAGCATTCAAGATTGTTAGTTTAGTATTCTATGACATCGTTCGCAAGAGTTCTTGCGGCCCTGTTAGTCTGAAGCCCTGACGGTCCGAAGCTTTATATAGCCAGGCCACACACCCTAAAGCGGACACTGGCGAGAAGCCTAGACTTTCAGTGTAGGGGTTTAGGGGTTGGGCAGGGTCTTCATTCTGATGAACCCTACAGACTAGAGACCTGACACCTGGAACGTCAACCCTGACCCCCAAATTCCTAACCCTAAGCTAAACCCTAGTCTCCTAAACTCTTAGAGCCTAAACTCATACACACTAAACCCCTAAACCTTAAGACTCAAGGAACCCCAACTGACGAGTGTGGTTGCCTCGTCGGACAGACGGGCTGGTCGACTACGATTCAAGCGCCTCGGACGATTCATGTTCGCGTGTTTCTGCGACTGGGTTGTTGGCGTCACCAAACCTTGCCCTATGTTTCCAGAGACCTGATTATTGGGTCCATAAGGGGCCGGTAAGGCCCGGACTATAAGGTCCTTGGAAGCATGAGGTTAAAGAGAAAAATAACCGAGACCGTAAACCTTGAACCCTGGCCCATGTGTGTGCGATTCACTGAGATGTCTTGGCTTTTAGAGGCTTTTTGCGATGGCTTCAAAGGGATTCTCAGGGGCAAGGTTTTGGCAGTGACACCTACGGTAAGAGTTTAACATTTAGGATTTTAGACTTCTGAAGTCCCTATACCCTAAATGGCCGGACTGAAGGGCTTGTTTGGAAAACCCTAAACCCCTAAACCCTATAAAACCCCTAAACCTAATAGGCCCCACTTAGACCCCCAGGGGACGTAGTAACTGAGTAAGTAAGTTATAAGTAGAGTTATAAGTATCCTAAATGGAGGTACCCCAAATATAACCCTACTTAGAAGATACGTACTCAGTCCCCTGGGCCTCCAAGAAAACCCTGGACGAGGCCTGCCGGGCCTCATCGACCACATCTGCGCAAGAGGCACAGCAGTGCGAGGCCTTCCATGGGGAAGTTCTGTCGATGTAGTCGATGTTGTGTTGTTTTGGGGATTAGGGTTTTGGGGTTTAGGGTTTCGGGTTCAGGGTTTTAACTATGGGTTTTGGATTGGTTTGGCTTATGGCCGACTTGGGAATCAGGGTCCCAGGCACAGGAAATCAGATAAGCAAAGCTAAAATATGCATTGCAAGGTCAAGGTAGTTGGGGTCCAGCGGTTCGAGGACCTCAAAACGTGGAGTGGGTTGAAGGTAGGAGTGACGTTCCCTGATATACTTATAGTCTTATGTACGTTTCCCCTACCTAGCTGCATGCCATCCTTGGAGCCCTTTGACCTTAATTTACTTCAAAGGGGCTTCATGTGGCTGAGCCGCAGGCGGTTGAGGGTCCCTAAACTCTAAACCCTACGGTTGATGATATAAATCTTGCATTACCCATAGTAGGGAATATACCATAATTCCCATAGTCCAGGGTCCTTAAGGTACTGAAGGAGTTATATCATCAACCCCAGTTTAGGGCTTTAGTACAATCTGGCGGTTAGCTGACCGCGTTTGGCGTCACTCCCTGGGCTGATGTACCTAACAGTTGCTGCAAGGACCCTACCAGTTACCTAAATAGTAAGTTACTAGGGTTTAGGGTTTAGTTACTGGGGTAGAAAGTATATGGTTAGTAACCTACTATTTAGGTAGCTGGAGGCCTAGGGATGAGTTAGGGTCAAGCTGTAGGTTTAGCACCTACGGCGACGGCTTGGATTGGAGTTTAGGTACTTGCTAGCACTGATTCTTGCATGGCCAACAGCCCAAGTGTCAGAAGGTTTTATGCTGAAGGCAAATGGAATCGGCGGGACCACAACGACCGAAGCTCCTGCCACCACGAGTGCCTCGCCTACTATAGAAGCCTCTTTATTCTTAGTTATACAGCTATGTCTACTCGGTATACCCCACTAGTAAAGGATTCCCTTGTGCTGTCACTACGCCTGTACTAGACCATGAACACTTTTTTCGAGGCTCCCTATATTTGCCCCACTTGCACTAGCACGGAGCCTTGAACCCGTGAGCCAAAAGCATCCATACAACTGAGTCGGCAGTGGTGTCAGTGGCGGCGAGACAACGACACAAGACGGCGAAGTCACCACCACCGCCGACACTGGCTCTAGCACGACAGGCCAGCAAGAAGATAAGTTGCAGAATGCAATATGTGCTAGTGCCGGAAACCCCTGTGTCCGTTAAAGCTTTAATATGGTGACCTACTTTTCGACCCTGAACCTTAAATTTTGTCTCATGAAGATTCCGGTGTCTTATTTTCGCGCGAAGGAGCCCTACAAAGTGTCTTTTTGATTCAGGGTCATGTAAGTGCCTGAACAAGTATTAGCATTATTTTTCATCCCTATTATACCATATCATCACGTACCCCAAAAGAACCGATTCCAATTATGATGACACCTATACTACACGGTTTTTGGGACTTTGCAAGCAGATTAGATGAGTAAGCACAGTAGGCAAGATAGTACGAATCTTAGCTCTCGGGCGATTTGGGCTGATAAGGTATCGAGCATGGAATATTCAGCTTGCTGGTCATGTAGGAAGCTGATGTCTACACGGGCCTTAATTTAATAACTACCTGTATACTAGTTTGGGGGGTTCCGTATTGTAACTATAGTATAATGGGCCCCAAAACCCTGTTCTAATGATTATAAGGCCCCTATAGTAATGCCCCCCGCCCGATTGATTTTCCCCGGCAGGGTTGATTGACTATAGAGCGGGGGCGTCCCAGTACTGCTACTGCGCTCGCTGACTCTCTCTGCGACTCTGGGAGGGCTGACAACGGGCAGGGACGGGATTGTTATTGAGTTTCCGGGATCGAGTTTATAATCGGGGGGGGGGGTGGGGGGGATGATTGGGTTTCCGGGATCACACCCCATAAAGACCAAGGGTTTCTTACGCAGCTTCTCGTAGAGCGCAGGTCTATGGTACCCCCGTANGTTGTGTGGTAGGGGACCGGTCGGGCGCTAGATTGTTATTGTGGTTTCGGGGTCGGGTTTATAATGGGGGTGGGGGGTGGGGGTGATGATTGAGTTTCCGGGATCACACCTCATAAAGACCCAGGGTTTCTTACTCAGCTTCCTGTAGAGCGCATGTCTATAGTAACTCCCTACTCCATGGTCGCAGTGAAGCGGTGTTTCCGAACTGGCACTTGGCACACAGCTTTCCAACCTGCGAAAGCAGACAGAGTCGCACACGATTCTCACGGCCGCAGGTCTGCAGCCCAAACTTGTTGGTGATGACTGGGACACTGTTTTCCTCATGTCAAAAAGCCTTTAGTACCGACATAGGCCGCACCCTAGTTTCGAAGCTGGTGAGAAGAACCATGAGAAGGACTAATTATTATTTTCGAGTACTTCTGAAAGTCGCACGCAGCCTAACAGACATCCGACGACCGCCTTACTTGAGTCCTAAACTCCTATTTAACTACACTGTGATAAACCCTGAAACCCGAATGACGTTGTGGATCCGCTGTCTTGCAGGCGGTAGCTCCGGAGAAACTCCAACAAAGCTTCGCATCATGTCATGGAACGTCGCACGTCAGCAGTTTCGCAAGAGTGCTGTGCTTCCAGGGGCTTGGAGTCTTTGGGATGTAGGGAGAGGTTTCAGGGTTTGGAAATCGAGGTTCCGGTAAGGTGTAGTGTAGGATCTAGGCAGGATTTGGGGCTTAGGGTTTGGTCTTGACGATGCCCTCCAGCCCTGGACCCTGAAGCCCTAAAAAACCCAAAAGAAAAATTTCACACCCGAAGTAGAAGTTTTACCAACTAGATTCCTCAGGGTTCCTTATCTTCTGTGCACTGTTGACAGGACCCTTATGGACCCCTTTCAGGAGCGCTTTAACGGAATTAACGGAAACCTATGCTAAATCCCTTAAGGCCCGTATGTTAGATGGGTTTAGGGTTCAGGGCCTTTCGGCCCCGGAGGGAAGCCCCGGCTCGCCTTGCGGCCATGAGAAGCCATCCCCAAACGTAGGGTCTTCTAGGTGCCTGAGGGTTTAGGGCTTTAGGGTTTAGGGTTTAGGGGTTTAGGGTTTAGGGTGCCTGGGTTGAACCCTTTTACCCTTTTGCGCTTTTTCTGTTTGGATTCCCTTATTAAAACCAAATAACATGAAAAAGGGGAGCCTGATTCTTAGGAGGCTACCGGAGAACCTAGTCGAGAAGGACCTTTAGTGTTTAGGATCTAGCCAGACGGGTGAGGTGGAGGAAGTTGAATGAAGTTGCCTTAGACCCTAAACCGTGTAAGCTCTAAACTCTCATAGTACCCGTAAGGCGGCCCTATGAAGCCTTAAACCCCAAACTCTAAACCCGTGTAGAGCCCTTCTAGAGCTCGCCAGAGCTCTACGCGGCAAACCATACAACCCACTGGGGTGTGTCGGGGGACTTAGTAAGTGGTTACTTTATAGACGTATACGATAAGTATCACAACGCCAACCCTGAAACCTAAACCCTGAAGCCAATAGAGTCCTTTTCGAGTTGGATCTAGAGGCCTTATAGAGCCTTGACATGGAACCCTACAGCCTCCCTGGACCCTGAATAACCTACCTTTTTAGGGCTCCTTAATATGACTTCCATATATATATGTCCTAAAAAAGCTAGTCGCCTATTCAGCGTACAGGTAATCCCTATAAACCTTAAACTCTCACTTAAACTCTCAAAACCTCAAGAAGCACACTAAAACTCTACACACTGAAACCCCTGCTTTGGAGGTGTACTTCGGGAACGGCAAGATTGACGCCATGGGGAACATGCTCAAGGAGCTACCTCGCTACACTTAGAAGAGAAGTGGTATCTAGTCAACAGTGGATCCCTTTAGGGTTTAGGGGTTTAGGTTTTAGGGCTTAGGTTTTGGTCCTATAATACAGTATCCTTTTCGTAGTATAGGCTAAGGTTTCCTACTTACTGGTTCTACTATGGGTAGTTCTCTAAGTTAAGGTCCCTTTTGAGGTCCCCAGAAAAGTAGACACCCTCAGAACAAGGACCCTAACTTCGAGAACCACCCAAGTGGTATCTAAGAGATCCGAGCAGCCTTTCTCTAAGAAATCAGATGTCATGAGGGTTCGTTCTATTTATATATGCCAGGAATTTAGAAGGCCAAGCTAGGGGTTAAAAGAGTTTGCAAAGGTCAAAAAGCGTTCCATAAAGGTGTCTTTTATCGGCATTGTCCTGGAAGTTGGTGTATGGGTTCGGGCTTCCGGGGCGCAGGGCATGGTGTGACGGTTTAGGATCTATGCTAACCTAACCCAGAGTGTTCGTGCAGCAAGGCAAGTGTTTACTCATTGTGCATTTGGTTCTTTAGGGTTTAGAGTCTAGAGTTTTCTGATTCTGCAGCACAGAAAGTCTAGTCTTTGGTTGTCTGTGCTTGTCTTAGCATGTCTACTGAGTTCGGTATCTCCAACTGCACCTGAAAGCATCCCCTGTGACTGCCTGTAGCCGCAGCTTTCAGACTTGAGTGAAACTGCATGTCGGAGAGGGCGTAAATAAGATAGTATAGGAGCCTGTATAATTACCAATGTTATCTGTTAGGGATCCTTCACCAAAATCCTTACTCGGATTATTCATTGAATCATTAAGGCCCCTTTCAATGCCCTGGAGATTCCCAGAATCAAGCGCAATCTTGGACGCAAGACCCTGCCCAAAAACATCCTAGAGAGCTGTGTCCTGCTAAACCTTGAGCCCCAAGCTCGAGAGCCTGGAACGCCCTGAAAAACCTAAATAAATCCGCAAGGTCCAAGTACCCCAGCAGCATTTCCTGCCCAAGACACTATAACCTGCACCACGGCCGTTTGCAGACCTAAACAGCTTATATAGCTTGCTTGATATATGTACTGTGGATGCGCAGGGAAACCCTAAACGCGTACACCCCTAAACCCAAACCCCTAAACCCTCAACAAAAACCCTGAACCCCTAAACCGTAAAACCTTCTGAACCACAACAAATTCCCGACTCCTTCATCTCTCGACCTTCTGCCTGGCCGAGGTGGGACGTTGACATCGCGAACTTGCAGGCGAGTGGCTGGGTTTCTTGGGGCCTCTCGAGCTGAAAAGCAGTTTGGGAAACTTTATAGTTTCCTTATTATGTTTGGTTGTAGATAGGTATACCTATTCATACATACTTTTGGGTGCCCTCTAAATACTGTCGGGGGCCCCCAAACTACAACCCAGTATAGTCTTCACACCGCTTCTAGTGCTTAGGACTTCCTCAGGCCCTAGCCATTCTACGAGTCTTCGGGTTTAAATTCGAGGGTATGGCGCTCTTCAATGTTGGCCATACACAACAAGCCTGAAATCCAGAAGGTTTTACGCTCCGTGATCTTGTGAAGTCTTCCCCTTACAAAAAATGCAGAGTTTCCGGGTTTTAGGTTGGGTCTAGTTCATCAAACGTGTTTCTGTCCTCTCGTTTCCTTTCCTGCAAACCCCTGGATTCGACGCGGGTGAGGCAGAACTATTCACGGTGTCGATTTTAAGATCCATTCTCTGTCCCTCCAAAGGGGGTCTTCAATCTGACTTCTACCACACGTCCTTGCACAGTGCTGAAAGCTAACCAGGGCATTTGTTCTGCAGCTGCTGGATGCATTAGCCTCGCCGGCTTCCTCGCAGGGTTCCTGACAGGTTCTCGGTTTTCGTTTCAGCTAGGACAGGGTATGAGTCAGATGTGTCGGGTAACCGTTTTATCTACCTAGCCCTAAACCCTGCCAGGAGACGAACAACAGGCTTGAGCGTATTGCCGACGAAGCAGGCGGGCCGATGCCCGGACGCCTAACCCTAAGCTAGGTGTCGTAATTGCTAACTTCCCTTCTTGCCCAAATATAGAGACAATTATGAATTTTCGGGGACTGTTGAAAATCGACACCTAGCAAGGCTCTTGGGGACGGACATGTTAAGCGGTGGAGTCCCCACTCCTGGGTCCTGGCCACCCAGATTCAATATCCGAGGAGTTCGTCAGCAGGGGACTTGTCAATGTCACCAGGAACAAGGTTTTTGAGCCCAAAGACCACATTATGTGCGGCTTTTGAGCCAAAAGACCATATCATATACGGCTTTTGAGCTCAAATACCATATATACGGGTGCTGTGCTGCTTTGAGTGTTGGGGTAAGCATTTGATCTTTAAGAGGGTTACCTGAAAAGCACGAGCAGTGGCGGTCCTGCAACATTGCCCGACATATGCGACCACGGCTTCAGCTTCCGGCTTTTCACAACTGTGGGGTCTGGTGATCCAAAGCCAGTGTTTGGGGAATGGTCACTTTCAGGCCTGCACAAAAAGTTAGCAGCGATACTTTCATCTGTCGGCAGTTTCGAGCTTTTGCATGTTTACCCTAACACCATAGCCCTAAACCCCAAACCCTATGTGGTACGTGCCAAAACTGCGGCCCAGAGGGTCCAAGTACGCAAATAGCAGAGTGTCAAGATCCAAAAACCACTCAGAGTCTGGATTTTGGGACTTGAAACCCTACTAATTGGGTACTTGGACCCTCCGGCCGGGTTGTAAACCTTTGAGCTTGCCATCCCCAAGCTCAGGGAACCCCAGAAAGTTTGAAGTTTCGGGGTTAGGGTTTACATAGTTGGAACATGGAATGGGGATTAGTGCAAGGCTCCTTGTAGTCCACCTCGAAGGCTCTTGGACCTTATCAGGATAATTCATGATGCACCAGCTTTCCAGCTTCTACAGTACACCACAGACACACACACACACAGAGTCCAGTGTTTCATTTGGGATACTGCCCCATACCCAAAACACAGAAGCCGAAAGCAAACACTAAGAAGAAGATAAGCTCGCTGACACAGACCTCCGTAAACAGAGTAGGACTTCGGGGAGTTTCGGGGTACGTTGCAGACTTGCTACTTCATTCGGAACGGTCATGATGCTTTGATAGGGTGTTGGGATGTGTTCGATCCGTATGAGGACCTTAGAGAATCGGGTGCTCTGGCTTTTCGTTGTGGAACTGCGCAGAGTTTGTAGGGGCATGCTGTTTTGCCCTAAGCGACAGGCATGGTTTCTGCTAACACCTGGCGCCAGCCTCATGATTGGTGTGGCTACAACTTCCACAAGACCGACTGGAGAGTCTTGCCCCGTTTAAAGTTGAGGGGTTGAAGGATAATTAAGGTTTCAGAGGTTTAGAGGTTTGAATAATTCGTAGTACCATTTCATCGGTTTCCACATCATTGTTTTCCAAAGGATATGTCGAGACCCTATTAGGGTTTGAGGTCTAAGATTTCGTTGGAGCTATGAAGCGTCGGAGCATGTCGCTTGGAACAAGATCTCGTTTTTTCAACGCAGGCTACCTTGTTTTCAGGGTGGGCGGAGAGGGGTTCTGGTTTGTTAGATTGTATTAAGGAGTTCGGGCTTCGGTTGCTGTCGTGGTGTATTCGATTCTGGTATGACCTCTCTAAGTTGCCTATGGTATCCAGCATGAACCCTGTATTTCCAGGCAGAACTCCAAAACATGATAGGTGTAGTCAGTCCCTCTAGCTAGGAGAACCACCATGGGAACAGCTTATGCCTGACGTTATGAGAAGATGCCCTGTGCAAGCTTTGTCCGCGTTCATTTGGTCTTGGCATTGTCCAAGATGCAAGATCAATGACTGATGTTGTGCAATCTTGCCTGTACATGGCCCTAAACCCTAAGCATCCCTAAGCACTGTAAACCCTAAACCGTTTGGCTGTCGGCGCGAGATGCAGCAATTCAGGTCACGCATCTTCGGTGGAGGTTGAGGTGCCGGGATCCCGGGGCGTCTGCGGCGCGATGATGCAGAAGGGTGCTGCAGCTTAGCTTGTTGAGACGAGTCGCACATGGATGAGGATTTGGGGATTTGGGCTTATGGCACAGCTTAGTTAAAGTCTTACTGGCTCTGTGTGGCTCTGCAAATTGAAGACCGCAAACTCTGATTTTTACCTGGACTTTACCGCACTAGTCGCGATTCTTCTCCGAAAATTGAACCCGATAAGTTGCAAAGCCTTGCTATGGGTACGGTTTGAGGCATATGATTGTGAGTGCTCCCTGATTTGTATCCCGGCTTTTCTGACAAGGGGCATAAGTAGGGATCCTGATGGTGAGGTCCTTACAGGAAGCCGAATTATCAGTCAGTCACTCATCCTTTTATAGAGCCCTTGCTTCATATAACCCATCTGGACGCCTTCATAGTATCTCATCCCTGAGGAACCCTGAACGGAAACCTTGAACGGAGCCTTGCAGCAAGCTCCACAATAAAGGCGATATTACCACCCAAGGGCTCGCTGGGCAACACTTGGAGCTTCGAGTCATTCTTCCCTGTAGACTTCTCCGAACACTAGAGTTTAGGTTTTAGGGTTGAACACTAGACCGTCAGTTTAGGGTTTCGGGTTACACCACATGTTCTAACCCCAAACCATCCCGAACTCTCAACCCGAATAAACCCCAAACCTCAAATCTCAACCCCGAAACGCCTCAGGCTTCGACTTGGCCAAACTCTGACTCTAATGGCCCATGTCAACGAATGTACTTCTAATGCA
This sequence comes from Symbiodinium sp. clade A Y106, assembly GCA_003297005.1. NCBI lineage: Eukaryota > Dinophyceae > Suessiales > Symbiodiniaceae > Symbiodinium > Symbiodinium sp. clade A. The sequence continues at coordinate 31,511 of BGNK01001567.1, forward strand.
GGTACTTTGGCTTGAAGGGTTTCGTATATAGTACTCTCACACGCTGAATTAATCCATAAACCCTTGCCTCTTTAGAGCCCCTATAACCTTTCAACATGTGAAAGCAACCTTCAATTTATGGATGTACTGCGTGTCCCTAAACCCTTGCGAAATCTCTAGATAAAACCATGTCAAAGCCCCATGAACAAACTGAAGCCTACATTTTGAACCCTCCAAACCGTAAAACCGGAAATTTCCAGTTCTGAACCGCAAGCCGAGGACCCTTAAAATGCTGAACCCCGAAGCCACCTAGCCCAACGGATCCGCCGTACTGAGCCGACCCTTGCCGTGTTCGGCCACGATTTGCTGAATGCTACACCCGCAAAGCCCGAGGTCCAACATATACTCTAGACCCTATAAACCCAAAACCATAGTTGTGGGCGCCAAGGCGAAATTCTGCGTGTGGGGCCTGCATCCAGTTCAGCGCGGAAACAACGTGAAGTGGGCAAAAGAGCTCCTGGGAGTCGCACGGAATCCTTAACCGACCTCTTAAGATAATGAAAGGGTCATGGGACTTAGTAACTAGGGTTATAATTAAGGTATCCTCCAGGTAGCCCTTAAAGGAAGTGCTTGTAAAGGAACCTTTACATGGACCTCTGACTGAGGTTGTTAAGGCTTTTGGGCCCAAAGACCACACACTACCCATAGGCTCCATAGTAGTTCCTTTTTGGGCTTCATATTTAGATTCCTGTAAGGTATTCCCAAAAAGGAACTACTAGGGAGCCTGTGGGTAGAGAAGGCTTTTGGACTATTTTGAGCCTGATCGTCTGTCCAGAGAGAGCAAAGGATCGAATGTATGGCTGCCGTGTTTGTTCAGTCTGCGAAGCCTAAACCCTTAACCGTATAGGAGTGGGGACCACTGACCATATATCGTACGATTTTGTTTTCTGCTCGATGCGGTGTTCATCAGTGGAATTCTGGCATGTATGTTGTTTCGGCGGGTTCCCCGAGAGTTACCAGGCGCAGACTGGAGTTCGCACCGAACTCTCTATTCATGTCATTGTCAACGGAAGTAGGCACGAACCTCACCTTTTAACTTAACAGACAAAGGCCGCTGGAACCTGTCAGTCTACCCTAAACCCACAACCGCCCGCCCGCTGCCCACCCCCTCGACCTCAGAAGAAAATAATAGGCCGGAACCTTGAATCCGTTTTCCCAGGTCGATCGAATTGGCTGCTGATAAGATGAAGGACTACGGCTTTGGTAGGAGATGAGCTCAGGTTAAGGGTCTTGGGTGCTGAGATGTACTCTGAAAAAGCAACAGCGCACACAGAAATGGGGTTCAGGGTTTGGGGCCAGGAATTTGGGATATTTTAGGGTTTATGGTGTACCCTTGAAATTTAAAACGTGCGTTTAGTTATACTGCATCTTAGGGCATGAGGATAATGACGGTCTAAGTTTCTGGCTTCTAGTGTATTGATGTGCCCAGTCGCAAGCGCTGACACGCGAAGGTCAGCCTCAGACTTCAAGAGAAGCATCATACTGGCAATAAGCCTGGTCAACCCTGACTTTTATATCCTAAGACGATGAACTCTAAACAACCCGAAGCCCCAAATCCTAGACTATGCCCTGAACCACTGGAGCCGTAGACACGCAGACAAGCTGCAACAGAAGAGGCTTCCAATCGCAAGTCGGAGGCTTCTGGTTCGAAGTTCAGAGTTTACTGTGTTTTGGGATCTGCTTGGGGTTTAGGGGTTTAGGGTTTGTTTTGGGATCTGCTTGGCTTGTTTGGGCCGTTTGGGCTTCACCGTTTTGTTTGTCTAAGGTTTAGGGTTTAGCAGGGTTCAGGTTCAAACATAGTTTGGGTTGTTCATAGGCCCTGAGCAAGGCCACCATCGATGTGCTGCTCAGGGTTGCAAGTTGTGAAGAAAGGTCCCAGGGGAGGGAATGTACGCAGATGATCCAAAGACTTGAAAGTCGTACAATTTTGCAGGTAGCTGTAGCTATCCAGTCAACAGCGAGTGACAGCTCATCCAGAGTACCATAACCCCACTTGCAAGTATTCATGAGCATTCCAGCCGACTGATTCCACGCGTTCGCGCACTCTTGCGGATTGCAATGCCGACTGGATATTTCTGGAGGGCGGTCTGCAGCAGAGCAGCGTAAAGCCACCTCTATAGATCCTGTTTGGTAGATTAATCTGACAGGAGTGTGCCGAGACTCACAGCGCTCCTTCGCAGCTCGTCTGCAACATGACTTCGAACTAATCCGCAGGCTCTCAAGTCCTTTTGTTGCAGACATATGGCCGTTTTCGGATTTAGGTCTTGGGTCGAGGTTTAATTTCCCAGATGATGAGTTTGGGTACCCTACAGGCCACGCCCTGAAGCTCCCACTCCCCTCGAAGCTGTGAGCCCCTGACAGCCTTGTTGAGGATCCCTTTTTTTTGAGTGTGCCCTGTCTTTGTGTCTGTATGTGTGTGTGTGTGTGTGCGTGTGCGTGTGGGTGTTCTTGAGGGAGCCGGAAGCTACAGCATCAGGGTTGGCTTCTTCGGTTTCCTGGCCTCGAATAGTGTAGTGCACGGTTCTCAGTAGGTAGGACTTGCATAGGACTCGGTGGGGTTGCGTCAGAATGTTACCCCGCAGGATTTTCCTCGGCGACTTCAATACCGCAGATTGGCGCGGGGCCATGGGCCATCTCGAATACATGACTGGATGGAAGTGGAAGCCTCACTGCAGCCAGGGTTTCGGAGCTCAGAGTTTATGACACAACTGTAAGTATAGTCTGAAAGGTTTGCCGCATTGGCTCTTGTTCAAGAAGGAGACATATAATACATATACACATGTTCACATGCATGCAGTCCTGCATCCATACGTCCTTGCATACATGAACAGAGACATAGACTTGACTTAGGCATAGCCAGAAATAAATAAATATACTATATAGGTATATAGATATATACACAGATTTTCATACATGCATGAAAATGTACATACATATGCATCTATATACAGGTACGCACGTACGTACGCACATATGTACAAGCGGCTGCATATACTTATGGATGTGTACCAAACAAACACTTCCAGCAACAATTGGCTGCCTGCAACGCAGTGACTCACGGAGATATGCCGATCTAGATCACTATAAGTCCCTGTAACTACCCAAACAGTGTATACGTTGGCCCCAAAACAATTGCCTAGGACCAATTCAAGACCAAAGTATACGTATGTGCCTAACTATATAAATATGGATAAGCAAATAAACTAGTTAATCGATACATACATACAGACAGGCAGACAGAGACAGACAGACCGACCGACCGACCGACCGACAGACAGACAGACAGACCATACATATGTATATATATATATATATGGCAGTGAGTCAAAACCTTCTGGTATGTAACAGGGCCGGGGCGCCCCTCGCGCGACAAAGTATGTAACAAAAGCGGGTTTTTGCGACAAGGCCGGTGCATGTGTACATGTGTATATATATATATAATGTGTGTGTATATAAATATATATATGTAAGTATGTATTTGGTTCTGTCTATATTATGAGGCACGCTCGTGTGCGAGTGCTGCAAACGTTGAGCTTGGAGTTGAGTGTTGTAGGTTTGGATCCTGGTCGTGTGTCNACCACGCTCCTGCACGATGGAGGCTTCGGGATTGACAGCTTGCTGAACTCTCATTTTCTTTCTATACTTTGCGCACTCTCCCTCGTGAAATCACAGGGTGTCGGCTTGTTTGCTATTCCACAACATTCTTGTCAGTAATATTGGAGGTGCCCCAGCAATGCCGCGCGACAAGGGTTTGAAACAAAGCCGGCGCGACAAGGGTTTGTAACAGAGGGGGGGGGGCCCCGCGACAACACGGGGTATTGACCNGCAATGCCGCGCGACAAGGGTTTGAAACAAAGCCGGCGCGACAAGGGTTTGTAACAGAGGGGGGGGGGCCCCGCGACAACACGGGGTATTGACCCATGGCCATATATATATATATATATCTATCATGCACATACGTACGTACATACATACGTACATACAGACATACATGCTGGGTACATGGACGGTTAGAGGATGTGCTTCTTACCCGAGGAGCTTGGCTGCGAAGCACGCTGCTGGTCTCGAATGGAATTTGCGGTAGGGTTCCCTAAACCCTATAAATACTGAACCCTCAACCCGAACGTTACCTTAAACCCTTATACCTCCCAAAAGGGTAGCTAGCCCATGTTCATACACGCGTCTGCAAGTCTTTGTTCCGGCCTCCGCAAGTACCGAACCCACCCTGAATCACCCAAGCAGGCCTTGAGGGTCGTAATCCTAAGGGTCCAAGAAGCAAAACACGTGTAACAACTATAGAAACTATATCAGGCTTTTGGGCTACATTTTTTTCTGTGTCACTTTGCGCTCTGTTGAGCATGCGCACGACAGCTGCTGAAATTCAGTAGTCTGCTGTATGTTGGTTGAGGGTGTTGGTTGGGTTTGGGGTTCAAGTTTTTTCGTGAGGTGTTTCTGTATCACCCGGCCGGGTAAAGCAGCTCTGCGCTACAAGGACATCGACTTCATCTTCATCACCGAGAGCCCGCTGAAAGTTGGCAAGGCGGGATTGCCGTCTGTTAGGGACCCAAAAGGCACATAAGCATAAGCATTTATGGGGATATCCCTACCTTATTGGGCTTCATTGTAAGGGGGTTTATATGGGACATCCCCATCCTAAGTTTTGCTTATGTGCTTTTTGGGGGCCCTAGTCTGATTCTTTTCCATGCTGCCTGGTATCTAGCTCTGAGTGAATCATCTCCTTCTGAAGTTCCCGTATGATTATGCATTAGCTACCCTGCACCTTCAAAAACCTTAACTCTAATATTTGCCAAGCCCCGAAATGTCTGTCTCAGGTTAATGATTCGGACTCGCAATTATCCCCAAAAATGGTGGACAGGGTTTCGAGGTTTTTTCCGCAAAATTCAGGAAGGGTGATGTAGCCTCTGAAAAAGTCGGAGGCAGAGACCGCAAGCCTCCTCGATTTCGCAAGATGCCTTGACTTGTAGAGGGGTTTAGGATTTAGGGTTTAGGAATATGGTTCACATATCTTCCTTCATAGAACGGTTTATTTAGGGTTAGGGATATGGTTCAAAGACCTTCTTTAATAGAGCGGTTTTGAAGTCTTTGGGGAGCCTGACTGAGTTTGAGAATTGAGCTTCGGGCCCTAAGTTTAAGCCCAAGTTTGCGAACAAGTAGGCTATGGTGCCGTAGTACAAGCATAAAAAAAGCAGCAGGGAACTGAAGCAGGAGGTATATCCCCTGAACTCTGAACTCTAAAAGCCTTGAGCTTGCGATCAAAACCTGAACCATGGCTGGATGTATTGTGGGTTTCTTATGTAAGCGCCATAAAGTTTGGCATTGAGAGCACCTAGCTCAAGAAAACAGCCATCCTTAAGTAGAGATGTTCTGCTCTTCGACGGGGTATGGCTGCGATGTTTCCTACTTGGGATGCCAATATTATATCCATGAATCACGATAAGACGTCGTAAACATTTTATTTTGGTGGAATACTCCTAATACTTCGCATCAAAGGATGTTGTGCTGTGTATAGTTCGGCTTGTCATATGTATCAGCACACGTTGAGCGCTGACGTAGGAGTCCCAGCACTTACTGTCGAAAGATTTTCGTTAATTACTGACCACTGCGGTATATCTGGATGGCCCATGATTCCGCCGAAGCAAGCCCTTTTCTACTTGCTTGAAGTCCTATAAACCCCAATGCCTACACCCTAAACCCCATTAGCCCGGACCCTGAAGCGTCTCTCATCCCATGGCCCTTTTGTCATTAAGGCCCTGTACCTTGCGGTAATCGCTATCGTAAAGAATCCCTAAGGTAACCACATTCAAATTTTAAAGTCTTCCCTACTAAAACCCTAAACCCAAACTATACTAACACTTACAATCATGCTTGTACTCCCTAAATCCCAAAACCTGAAGAGGCCTCTACATTGAGAAGGTTTGTGGCTCTACGCTGGAACCCTAAGCTGTTCTTCACGCAGAGGGTCCATATATACTACCATTATGCATTATGGAATTCGGTCCCCAAAAGACCATTCCTATTATGGCTATGGTTTTGGGGGCCTGATTCCATAATTATGGTAGTATATATGGACCCTCTTGGTTAGGTAACAGGAGCCCTGGGGATGACAAGTTTTGATTGAGACCGAAGCTCCACCGTGCTCTACACCGGAGCCCTAAACCCTAAACCCCTAAACCCTAAGTTAGCCCTGAACCCTAAACCCTAAGTTAACCCTGAACCCTAAACCCTAAGTTAACCCTGAACCCTAAACCCTAAGTTAACCCTGAACCCTAAACCCTAAGTTAACCCTGAACCCTAAACCCTA
>BGNK01001567.1:37885-88037 GCA_003297005.1 Symbiodinium sp. clade A Y106
TAACCCTGAACCCTAAACCCTAAGTTAACCCTGAACCCTAAACCCTAAGTTAACCCTGAACCCTAAACCCTAAGTTAACCCTGAACCCTAAACCCTAAGTTAACCCTGAACCCTAAACCTTAAGTTAACCCGAAACCCGAAGTTAGCCCTAAACCCTAAACCCTAAGTTAATCCCAAACCCTAAACCGCATTCTTTAGTTCGTGGCCGTCAGGTGAACTGGTGGAAGATTGTTGGCGACGGCTCCTGCTGGCCCGCCTTTCCACCGCACAACAAGGCACCGACGGAGCCTCGAGTCTCTTTTAGGGTGTAGGGCTTTAGGGTTTAGGGGTTTAGCGTGTCGGGTTTATAGGGTTCAGGACTTTAGGGTTTAGGGCTTGAGGGTTTAGGGGTTTTAGGGCTTTAGGGTTTAGGGTTTAAAGCTTAAGGCTTTAGGGCTTTAGGGCTGAGGGTTTAGGGTTGTTCTGTTTAGGGTATAGGGCTGCAGGTTTAGGGGTAGCTGGATACCCCGAGCTGTGAACTAAGGAAATGCAGGATGCTAGAGCCGGAGTAGTTGAGTGGACTACTTGCAAAAAGCCGAAGGGGAGATGAGGCTGCAATGTCAATTTCGGCGAACCCAACATGGTTTGACAAGGATGAGCACAGATAGTGAGTATTCCTCAAGTACTAGTGGGCTTTCCTTGGTGAGGGCCCTGAACCCTAAGCCCTAGCAGACTAAACCCCAAACCCCCAAGCCAAAAACCCCAAACCCTAGACCATAAACCCTAAAGAGCCTAAACCACAAACGCGAAACCCTAAACCCTAAACCCCTAAACCAAAGAAGGGATTTCGGGGTTTCCGGACCCTGCTCTTAAAGTATCCTTATGGGAGGGGTCTCCAAGGGGGATAGATAACCTACTAATCCCTAGTTCTGTCTAGTGCTCCTTAAGGTTCCCTAAGGATCCCTTGCATGCTCCCCCCTTGAACCACCCCCCCTTTAAGGGTCTCTATGATTCTCGGAGGTCTCACCAAATTAAGGAATAGACCTTAATACAATTTAAGGCATATTCCTTTATTCGGGATATAAGAATTCCCTAAACCCTAAACCCTATAGATCCCTTATGGATCCCTTAAAGGAGCCCTAGGCCCTAGGTATTCTTTAAGTCTTTAATTAAGGGATATTGGGGTCTCTGCTCGGAGGTCTCCCCAGGCTGCGGATGGGCGGACCACTCCCCGGTCTTCGCAGAGATCGAGCGCCCCGGCGGGAAGCGAAAGGGGTGTTTTAGGGTTTTGGGGTTTTCGTGCTTTAGGGTTTTAGGGTTTTAGTAAATTAGGTCTTTACGGTTTAGGGTTTTTGGGCTTTAGGGTTTTAGGGTTTAGGGGTCCGGGGTTTTAGGGTTTAGGGTAGCCAATAGGAACCAGGTTAAGAAACTTATTAGGGCTCCTTAAATGAATCAGAATCCTACTATTTTGGGGTTATAGGCCCAGGGTTTCTTAATCAAGTTCCTACAGTATCCAATACCCACTTTCCCCGTTTCCATACCCACCTTAGGCTTCAGGGCCGTTTAGGGTTTAGGGTTTTCTGCCTCCGTAGGCCTATATAGGCCTAGCTTGAGCAAGCTTGGTACTTCCTTCCTGCTGGCTGGGCTCAATCAGCACATAAGGAATCGAAGAAACGGCGAGCTACTTGTATCCCGCCAAAAAGATCCTAAATATTTCAGGGTCGGTCAGCTTGATATTGATTTCCTTCTAGACATCCTTGTAAAGAACTGCGCTTTGGGAAGGCCTGCGCGACGATGTTGAACCTATGCGATGCTATGTTTTGCTGCGCTATGCTATGCTATGCCATACTGCACAAAGCATACATGCATACAGACATATGCGCATACATGCATACATACATGCATACATACATGTGTACAGGTGTGTATGTATTTATCTCTTGTCTTGTCGGCTATGTTATGCTTTGCTTTGCTGCGCTATGCTGTACTGTACACTGCATACATGCATACTGGCATACGTAGATAATTACATATATACACACATGCATGCATACATGCACACGTACATTCGTTTGTTATTGTGTAGTATGTATGTAGTTATGTAGGTATGTATTTATTTCTACAATTCTGCGGCCCATACTCCATCCCTGGGGCTCCGGCACTATTTATAGACTTTAGGCCCCAAAGTAGGTACTATTTGTATACTTCGAGCCCCAGGGCATGTCTTGTCCTGTTTGTTTGTTTTTCAGTTGTCGGCTCCAGGCTGTCCACCACTGCCTGAGATCTTCCGCTGGTGCGCGCCGGGATATGGGGGGGGGGGCCTTAATTATTACCTGTACTATTTTGGGGGTTCCTTGCTATACTATATAATGGGCCTCAAAACCCTATTCTAATTATGAAGGCCCCTGTATTATGGGGGGGGCCCAGGGCCGGGCACGGGGCATGAGACTGCGGGCTTTGAGAGCAGAGGGCTCGAGGGTTTCGGGAGGGAGGTTGGGATTTCATTGACGACGCGTTCAAGGCGGAATTGGCCAGACGCATGCTTCAGGGAGCGGGGAATCAGGAGAAGCTTCAGAGTTTTGGGTTTGTGACTTTGCGAACATGGCTCTCGAGTCATGGTTCAGGGAGATCAGGTTCAGATCCACTGCTTTTGTGCGGTTTAGAGAATGATTGCGGCAAGCCCTGAGCCATGAATGCTTCAGGGCACAGTGTAGCGTGGGCTGTGGGCATCCAAAGCTGCCATCGTTCAGGATTCGAAGCCCGATCAATCATCAAGGCTGTCGGTGTATAGTGCATAGGTGTTGGTGTTCTGTTCGTTTGTAGGCTGTTATAACTCAGGGGTTACCTTCTTCACATGCCATTATGAATAGGATCCCTCTAAGCCCGGGACTTCCTTAAACCCTAAACCCAATCCACAGTCCGGGAGCCCTTGTAATTATCGCTGTAATATTATAGGGAAGGGTGGACGGGGAGGGACACGGAGGAAGGGAGGCTTCCTTGGGATTCGCGGGCCAGGTCGGAACAGTGGATCTTCGCAGCCTTTGAACTGGACCTTCGGGTTTCACTGCTTTCCCTGGCCTGCTGGCGACTGTCTTTCTTGACAGCTTAGGGTTGGAGACTCAAGAGTATTCTAGGGGGTTCTATCAGGGTTGAGGCTCCTATAGGAGTTCTATAAGCAGTCTATTTGGGCTGCAACAGCTTGCGATTGATACAGCGCCATGGATCTTGGGCTTGAAGCTGCTTATGGTTGAAGGGCTTTCAGTTTAACGAGGGCGTAGAGGCTATGCAACCCTAGAGCTCCAGTTACCTCAATAGAGGTTGTTATATAAGTTATAGCCAGATAATATGTAAGTCAGTAGCCCAGTATTATAAGTAACCATAGTTATTTATGTAATTGGATCCCTAGGGTAATGCTCCTTCTTTTAGTTATAGTGAAATATCCCACCCAAACCCATTCTAAATTCGGGCGTGGAGGCTTAATCTACTTAAGCAAGGAGGTGGGATTCACGGGCTAGACTGAATGGTTTCGGAGCGCTGGGCCCAGGGGATTCGGGTTTAGGGCCTTGTGTCCAGGGCTTTGGAGCTCCCACTGAAGTATTGGGCATCGAACGTACCTGTTGGAATCGGTTGAAAATCTATTTAGTTCTTCGGTTTAAGGTCCCATAGCACGGATACAAGTTTTGGGCGCCCAGTATATTCTACCTCTTGTGGCTTAAACTCAAGGTGTGGGTAGATTTTGTACCTTCTGATAGTGAGTAAATAGGGTGTCCTAGAGGGGAACGAAGAACAAGCCTTGCATGCACAAGAACCATCCTCGGAATGGAGCTCTGAAGATCTAATTACGCCACTGAAAGGGCCATGTAATTCTAGGGGCCTTAATAGTTAGAATAGGGTTCGGGGACCATGATCATGGTAAGGAACCCCCCAAACCCAATTCTGATCTTTAACGCCGCTACGGTACTCACGAGGTTCGTGTCAACGGGTTCTAGTCTTGGAAGCCCAGAGGGTCCAAGCACCCAAATAGTAGGGTTTCAGGGACCAAACACCATTCAGAGTATAGATTTTGGGACCTAAAACCCTACTAAGTTGGGTACTTGGACCCTCTGGGAAGTATACAATTCGTTCCCCTTTACGAGTCGGGCCTGGGGATATGTTTTTGGGTTTGGGACTTAGTGACTTAAAGGGTTCCTTAAAAACCTCCTTAAAGGGATCTATACGGTTCTATAAGGGATCTAAAGGGGTTTAGGCTGTTGAAAAGTGGGGGTTGCTAGTCAAGTAAGTCTTAAAGGCGGCAAGCCAGTCAGCGCGGGCCTGTTAGTAGATTCGCGGGTGAAATCAGCCCGCAACTCCTTCAGCTAGTTTGGGACTGTGAGCACATTGCCATGCTATACGGGACAGCTTAATCCTTCAACACAGCTTAGGGCTTTGGGTTTGAAGACAATTAGTCTTATGATCATTGTGATTCTGTTCGGAAACTGCTCTGCATGCTTTAGCCGAGCGGCACGATGTTCGCTTGGTTCCGCTCTGCGGTACAGGCACTCCCCATCTCCAGGACGCACCTGGCGCCCAGAAGGGGCTGAGCAAAAGCTTCAGCTGACCAGCTTGAAAAACATCTAAGCTTTCAAGGTTCCTAAACCCCAAACCCTAAAGCCCATAAAGTCTGTACCCGAACACTAGGGTTTCTTTGCGGTTATCTGCCCGGCAGTTTCCATGAGCCTACAGCCCCGCATCATCTCACTAGTTGAGTTTAAACACTTTGAACCTTTTGGGTTCCCACCACCTTGCTGAAGACTGAAAGTTTAGACTTCTGTGCCAATTTCAGGCAGCTAATTGGGTTTTGGGTTTTGGCTTAGGGTGTAGGGTTTTTAAGGCAAACGCACAGGCCTCTGATACATCAACTCCCCTCCTTCGATGGGGAGTACAATAGTCAGGGCCTTTGACGACAGGGTGTGTCTTAATCGGAAGGCTACCCTATGGGTTTAAATGGGGTTCAGGGTTCACGTGCCAAGTATCTAATGTTTGGAGGTTTTAAGTATAGCCTACTCACGAGGAGATGTTTCCAATAACCTAACAGTTTATGGGTTATTGTGGTTCATGCCTTTTATTTACTTGAGGCATCAACCTATGTTTTGCGGATTTGTACTTCGTGTTTATGCGATCGTAACCTGCTATTCTGGGTGCAGGTAGATCCTAAGATATGCGACCGTTAGCCCAAGCTGCGCCAGGCAGGAGCAAGCCCACTTTCTCGAGGCGCTTGAGGCCCTAGACCAGCCGGAGTACGAACAGCTGCTCACTACCAATTTGGAGTCTTAGGGGGTTTCGCGTTTTTGTTCAGAATCGGTAAATGGGCTTGCAGTTGAGGGTTTGTGTTCACTATAGCAATCAACCCTGAAGGCTCTTCATCTTTCATCCCTGCGCACTTGGGGCAGGATATGCTCCAGAACCCTAGCGTTCTGCTTCTCGTTGAGGCTGCTAAGGAGCTTCTTACATGAGGGTCTATGATATAAGTTACCATGTTAGAGATGCACAGTGCCTTATGCCTACCGGGAACCCAGCCTTGCCTGAAGAAGGTCGAGGTGTTATTTCGTGCCTCCTTGTTGTTCGTTCTAGGTTTTTTTATCCGGTGTTTGGGGGCCTTTTTTGGGTCCTTAATGGTCTAGGGCCCCAACTATACGGTCCTTGGAAGCATAGGGTGTGGTATTGATTCACTGTCATAAGAAATCCGTGAAAAGGGACGCTGGCAAGCACTGACAGACAGCTCAGGTTCGACGACTTCCTGGAAATGGTTTGTTGGCTGCATACAACTACTTGGCACTCCCAGACTTCTGGGAGGATCGAAAGAGTAGATGCCCCAATAAGGGTTCCTAACTAAGTGCCCTTTAATAGTATGGAGTCCCAAATTGGGGGATCTACTTTCCGGATCCTCCCGGGGGTTTGTGTATCATTGGCTAAATTGTCCCGGACAGGTCATTGAGTTTGGCTACGTGACTCTCTTCGCATCGGCTTTTCCCCTGGCCGGTGTCATGTCCATCGTCAGTGCCTAGACGCAATTGGCCAGGCCAATAGCCAGGACCCAGACCCCCGACAGGAGTAGATGCCCGAATTTAATTTGAGATCCTATACTACTAAGCGGTACCTTAGAGGAACCCCCATTAGGGGATCTACTTTATGGATCCTTCTAAGGGTCTGGGTAGGGTTACTATATGTGAGTATGGGTTGCGAGTATGTGTAGCTAGAGTAGCCCTACTTACAACTCTTTGACCCAAACCCTATATGCCCTAAACTCTGAGACAGGTGAACCCAAACCTTGCAAGATACCCTTACCAGCCTTAACAGACCCCTTATGCGCTCCCAAGTAGGTATGTATGGTGGTGTCCAGTACCTTTCCCTTGAGCCGCATCGCATTTAGGTGGGTTGCTCGGATATTATGGGTACCATAGGGCTCGTACAGATTTCCAGGGCATGAACGCACTGTACGAACAACCTAGGATTTAACAGGGTTTGGGGGCAGAGAAGGTTAGGGCGTAGGGCTTCATGGGGCTTTAGCGATTTTGGGGTTAAAGTTTTGAGATTTAGGGTTAAATCTGAGTGGCGGAGTACAAGCAAGTGTACCCTGCTATAGGGTTCTTATGAGCGCACAGGGATATGATCGTTGAGACCACGAAGTGGAAGTTGTAGGTGCACTGGGGCAACGCCGTGCTCATGATCGACTGAAATTCTAAAGTCAGTTGCTTTCCTCACTCCTGCACTGGCCTCGTTCGCCTGCGACCCGAGTTCGTTCTGTAATCCCATACTTTCGCGCTCCGGAACAGAGTGCCGTCCATGTTTTGGGTTGTTTAAGGGGGACGTGTTTTTTCGGTCGTTAAAGCTCACACTATTTTTTACTCCGGCGGCTTCTTCTTGGGCCCTAATGTAGGAACCCGATTAAGAAACCTTGGGCCTTTATTAGGGCTCCTTATATTTAATATGAATCCTGCTAATGTTTTTCGGGTTATAGACCCAGGGTCTCTTAATCAGGTTCCTGCACTACAACCTAAGCCCTAGACCTATGTTTGGGGACACGCCCAGGCAACCTCATCGAGATGAAGTCAGACATGTTTAAGCTGGCCCTGGTCTACCAAAGGCGTTTTTGGTTCAGGGTTTTGGGGTTTTAAGTTTGAATGGGTTTAGGTTTTGGGGTTTTGATGGGTTTAGGTTTTAGGGTGTAGGGGTTTGGCCCGTTTAGAGGGTTTAGACCGTTTAGTGGGTTTAGCGGGTTTAGGGTTTAGTGTTATAGGTGTTTAACCGTCTGGGGCCAATTCAGTTTGGGGCTTTATCAACAGATCTTGTGAGCAACAGTCAATGCTAGTTGAGTTATAGGCCATGGGGTCATGAGGCGGCCTTCAGCAGTGGCATAGGAGTCGTTTTGGAGGTTCGCATTATGGCGTGAAAAGAGACCGCAATTCATGTAGGGTTTGGGGCATGGTCTGATATAGAGTTTCAAGCATACGGTTCGGTGCAGGGTCCAGATTTCTACCGAAGTCGCTGCCTAAAGCTGTGCCGAAGGCCTATGCCGCACCGAGCCTCCAACATTGGCATCTGGAGAACGCTTCTCCACATCATCGTGGCATTCTCCGTAGCGACAAACGCAGCAGGGATGCAAGTAAACCCGAAATCCTGAGCCCTAAACCCTGAACTCTACATTGTGAGCGGCTTCTGGGACGCGAATGTGAAGTTGCCTAGAATCACTCAGAGACTCTCGAAACCTGCCAGAGCTCTTACAGAAAACGTGACAGTGCTAACACTGCTCTTGCTGTTGATGCATCCCTAAGCCCTCAACCCCTAAACCGTAAACACACCAGTCTCTCGCCAGCATTTCCCCAGGATCACTCCACACGACATATCTGGTCTCGGATTCACGACCTGTAGACCGCAAGATGCCAGTGGATTCTGATGTATCTGACGAGCATCACTCAGCTTCAATGCCTTCATGCTCCAGTGCCCCGTGTGCAGTCCCCTCCGTTTGTACTGCACGTCCAAAATCCTGGATCCCTGACATCATCAGAGAGTCAAGGCACCAAACAAATTTTGCCGTTCCAAGAAATAACAGTTGTGACAGCAGCAGCATTGCTGCAATCTGTCGTCCCCGACATGCACCCCTAAACTCTAAACCTCTGCTCCCAACCTGAACCCCCTAAGCCTCAGCCCTCGATTCTGTAAGCTGTTTCAAATTCAATCCTGAAAGCCCCAGGTCATGATTTTCACCATGAGCGAACAGTTCGCATCTTGGGCACCTGGACTCTACCGCGAAGCGAGCATCCACGACGTGCATGGTGGACCATCGGAGAAAGTGCGGGGTAAGAGCTTAGGGGTTTATGGCTCAGGTCTTACACAGATTGTACTATATGGGTTCTATAAAGGTTGTGCAGTGGCTTGGCAACAGCTTTATAAAGTTCGTGCCGAAAGGTACCGAGCAGGAAGTGTTTTCTGGCGAATGAAGATATTTCCTGGGCACTGGAAGTAGCTACGCCGAAGGTCCTGATAATCGTAACGGAACCTAGCTGGTAGTAAGGATAGTAGCAGTGACTGATTCTGGAGGCACCAGCAATAAAGATGGCAATTGCAAAATGAACGCTGGCAGCATCAAAGGAAGCATCTACATCGCAAACAGCAGCACGTACTTTAGACGAGGTTCCTCGGAGCCTAATCCTAAACCCTAAACCCTAAACCCTAATCCTTCGGAAGGACTCTTGGCCCGAGCCACCGACGCGACGACCGGAACTGCTGACCTGGCTTTTCGTCGGGATATCACCGAAGATCCCTGAAGTTCGCCCGAAGAGTGCCAGGTACTCATAATGACTAATGGGAGTGGTTTTGTCGCAGTTTCAGGGCTTCTCGGTTTTGAAAGCATGCGGTCATTTTTGAATTTTGTGCCGAAGTTATTGCTTTAAGGCTTTGAGAGTGACCCTGTAGACCTAAATTCCAGAAGTTTTCTCTGCACCCGCGCCCAGGTCATGCGTCAAGGCCACTTGGGGATTGTCGGTTCGCCTTTTTCAGATGCTCTGGTAACCCTCAGAGCCCATGTGCCCATATATCATATACTCAGACCCCAAAGTGCCTATAAAGGGAGTACTGTAATGGCAAAGTGTATATATATATACATATATATATATACTATTTGGGTAGCATCCGATAGCCCTTCGCCTGTGGGGAGTTACTTGGGCCGGGGAGCATCTAAGGTTGACTTTCGGAGTTCACTTTGGGGTTCAGGGCACGGGCATATACCCTTGAGAGGCATTTCTGAGGATTAGACAAGAATGCCTTGGTTCATGGTTTAAGATTTCGGAGTGTGGGAGGTAGACGAGTCCGCGGTTCTGATTTCAGGCTTGTTTGTGGTTCGTGGCTTCTCGGATTGCGCCTAGTACCCGAACTACATCGAACTACCCTGTCTTGTGCACAAGTACCCTCCATAAAGACCATAAGGGCTTTATCGAAGCGTGCTTTGGGCATCCTGGTGTTTAGTTTCGGGTTTGGGTCAGTCTTCCAGTGCGGCTTGTGCCTTTTAAACAAGGCCTGCGCGGGGTTGCAGCTTAAGGCTATCCGTGGGTCCTACCTTCTGGGGTTCCGGCATCATGGCTTGAAGAGCAAAAGCAGGGACAGCACCACACAATGTCCCTAATTCAGGGTACGGGTACCCATATAGTATATGCATAGGCCTCATCAAAGTATCTACTACATGGGCACATGGACCCGTACGGATATGTGTTTCAATTTCTTGTCTCAAGGCTTTTCAAGTCTCTTCCCAAACGGTTTGATGTTGCTTGCGCGTGGAGTGTGATGTCTGGGCCCAGTATATGTCCGGAACCATTAGCAAGCATGTTGCAGTTGGGAGCCTCCCTCTCTCTCTCCGTCTCTCTCTCTCTCTCTCTCGCTCTCTAGCTCGCTCTCTCTCCCGCTCTCTTTCTCTCTCCAGCCCGAAGACATTGAGCGCCGGAACTGCCAGCCGATGCATGGACAGGCTCAGGACGCTATGTGATCTTTTTCGCAACAGGCTCGGTGTCGCAAGGTAGCAGATGCCGACTCTGTCCTTGTGCTTGGTGAGGGGTGGAAGGACGCGAGTGGTGAGTTTTTATTTGTCATGTTCCAGGCTGATGTAGCGTTCAGACTTGGGGCTTCGCTCTAGGGTTTGCAACAGTTCTTTCCGCTTCTGGATGAGGGCATTTGGTTCTGGACTCATTCACCACAAGTTGAGGTACTGCCAGTTTAGGTTTCAGCTTGCTAGCTGAGTAGCAAAAGGTGTTTATATAACCCTACCATACTTGAGAAGGATAGCCGTAGGCTAGGGTACTCAGCCTATCTACCGATGCCAGCTACGAGAGGGTTCGCAGTTTGTTCAACTGTCCCCAAGCCCTATAATCCCTGTGTGTGGCACCTGGACCCGTAGTGATCGCCAACTCATCCACCATCGTCATCATGATCGTCCTGAACATCCTCATCATCACCACACCAAAAGCATTGCCAGCAGCCTGCGCAGTCGCTTCGAGTCAACTTGTTATTGGGGTCACCCTCATCTTGGTAGATATGTTGATTGTGCCATGGAATCAACCATGCTATCCCGCCAAACTAACTTAAGATAGATCCCTGTGTCAGGCACTCCCCAGCAGAAATCCTGAAACCCCAGCTTGGCTTGTCATGCCAAAGAGCCTTTCTCGCTTGGCAGTCTTGGAGCATCTGGTTGGCTTGGCCGTCCTCATCGCAGCTTCGTCCTTGAGTGTTTGGTACTGTCTGACTTGTTTAGATCCGTTTGCAGGAAGATTTGGATATTCGACATCACATGCAGTGGTATGTCTCCAGACCAGAGCACAACCACGTGCGCGACATCTAGAATATGCGTTAGTTCTCAGGACGTGTGCTTCAAATCCATTTTGGTATTCGTCCCTTCGAACGGTACACTACCCATAGGCTCCATTGCAGTTCCTGCTTGTGGTTCATATTTAGGATCCTATATGGCAATCCCGAAAAGGAACTACCTTGGAGCCTATGGGTAAATCTTAAATCATGCCTGCTGACCATCTACCGGGTGCACTCAGGTGATGGCGGCCATCCCACGCGAACCGGTACCGGGGTCAAAACAACGCGCTCGCTTTAGGGTTTAAGGTGCTGGTGAAGACTTTGGGACACAGGGCCAGGAGAGGACTTTGGCACCCCTGTGACATGTAAATGTACGTCCACACCACGGGAGCCCCAAGTGTGGTTTTGGGTTTGAGTTTAAAGTTAGGGTTCAGGTTGAAAGTTTGGGATTCAGGTTTTGGGTTGTGGGTTCGGAGTCTGCGAAACCTCAACTACACAATCCAATAACCCGAGTATTCGTAAACGGCCCGACCTTGTAAGCCTACTTAAAGGGTCATGTGGGGCTTGCATCATCGGTTATCCTGCCTATATTCTCCATGGCAGTTCATTTTGGGGGGATGGGATCCTAAATATAGACTTGGTCCAACCATAAAAGGAACTACAATTCAGACTATAGTTGTTTCTTTCCGAACGGCTTACTACGTCCAGTGATTCCTTGGATCCATGCTCCTACCCCCAACAGAGTTCTAGGCACTGTAGTGGGCGATACTTCAAATCATAATGCTGGTTCGTAATTTAGGTACCCTACCTCTTACTACTATGTAGGTACTTTGGACCTTTTGGGACTTTCGAGGAGTCCCTAAACCCTAAACCCAAACCCCAAGCCCGAGGAGTGGGTCTACTCTGAAATTCTCCGGACGAAGCGCTTCAAGGCTTTCCGCGCGAAGGACCGGCCCTGTAGCGGCAGGAGTCGGAGGCCACGGATATAGGGGCCTTAATATTTAGAATAGGGTTTGGGGGGGGGTATGTTATAAGATAGCGATTACAGTAAGGAACCCCCAAAACCCTACTCTACTTATTAAGGCTCTTACGGTAGGTTTCCGTGAAAACGTTCTGCTAAAGGTTCTACAAGGGACCTATAGGACCTATAAGGGATGCCATAAAGGCTTCCTTTACGCTTCATGGACGGTTGGTTCTGAGCGACACTTCTGACACTTGGCCGTAGAGAACCTCCAAGCCCTTGTGTTAAGTTTTTGCACCTGTTTCTTGCGAGGCGGTGGAAGGGGTTGTCGTTTGGGCAGATCGGTGTCGAAGGCTTCTGGAGCCAATGTTTAACATGGGGTACCGGGTTTTGACCTGTGACTTGATGCAATATCGAAAAGAGGTGCAAGATTAAGTCCACCCACGGAGCCATGAACCCTGCACCCGAAACCATGAACCGTAATCTCTGCCGTGTAGACTCTGAGGGTCCGGGTTTAGGGGTGGTAGGGTCGTGGTTTCATGGTTCAGGCTGTTTCGAGTTAGAACTTGGCTTGGGGGTGTTGAGCCCTGAGAAAGTCTCCGCCGCTGCAGTCGAACACTCTCTGTCATACCCTATATAACCTATAGGAGCCCTGTCTACCGGGTTTTTGCGTCATGGCTGCCATCGGGTTTATAGAGGGCTTTCCGATAGAGTGTCCCACTATCCACCAAATAGGTAACTGGCGAACTGGGCTCCGAAGGCCAGTTTTTGAGCTGTGATCATATCATAAGGCACCCTTGAAGGAAGCATTGTTCAAGAACCCCTAAACCTTAAACCCCTAAACCCTCAACCTTACCCGCCCTAAATCCCAAACCCTAAACCCTAAACCGTAAACCCCTAAACCCTCAACCTTACCCCCCCCCCCCCCNCCCCCCCCCCCCCCCAAATCCCAAGCCCTCGAAGCCTGAACCCCAAAACTCGCGTTCTGGAGGAAGCTGCCTTTGGATGGTTGAACGAGCAGAAGCCAGCTGGAGATCGTGGATGACTGAATCGAAGGCGTCCCAGGGTTGAGGGTTTAGGGCTGAACCTCGGGTCAGGTTGAATGAGGTTGGATGTTGAGTTTTGGGGTTTCTGTCTTCTGGGGAGGAATGCTGCATCAGATAAAGCTGAGATTGACGTTGAAGCACAGAGACTGCAGGGCTTTGGGTGTATAGTTCAGGAGTTCAGCACCCTAAACCCTAAACACTAAACCCTAAACCCCTAGACCCCTAAACCCCTAAACCCCTAACCCCGAAACCTCGGACTGGTTCTGGGCTGACGGCTCCACTCCAAAGCATGGGTTGCTTCTGAGGCTCAGGATTTGGGAGTTTCCGAAAATAGGGAGTGCCTTAGTTTGGGGTCCTTATAGTAAGGATCCTACGATTTAGGGTGCTATATTAGGGTCCCCTATTTTCGGAAACTCCCATATGTAGGTCTAGCAGGCCTGGGCCCAACACCCTTACAAACCCCAAAACCCAAAAGCCTAAAGCCTACAGGCCTTCTAAGCCTATACCTAACCCCAAAGCCTCAAACAAAGTCCCATACTCCCTAAATGCCTAGACAAACCTCTGCACCGTAAACCCCAAAGCCTTAAACACCAAACTCGTCCAAAAGCCAAAGCTGCAGGACGGAGCATTGAGGTCCAGGACATGGAGCAGCAACATGGACGACGAGGTCGAGTGGATGCACGTGCCGTGTGAGGCTGCGGGACGGCTACGGCTGCCGCGCCGAGCACGGAATGCAGTGTGCAGAAAGAAGCGGCTGTTTTGGGGGCTTTGGTTTTAGTCTTTCCTTAATTAAAAGGTTAGAAGGTTTTGCAAGACTGTGTATACAGCGCTGGATGTGTTTCAGGGGCGGGTTTTGGAATTGTCCATTACTTTCTCAATGAACACATATTTTCAAAGGGTTGTAGCTGGTGTGCGCGAAACGAGTCAGTTATCTTCTCTTCGCCGTGAGATGTACATCTCCGGTTGAGGCTCAAGTCACCCTCGTGTTTGAGTAAAGAGTCTCGGTAGACCCTTAAATAGAGGTTTGACTATTCAGTCATGATAGCCTTCAAGCCCAATCCTACATTAGATTGTAGAGTAGTTCATTTACCCCGCAAGTCTGTTCTAATATCGAAGACACCGTATAATTCAAAGAGCAACCATGAGGGTTTGTGCAGCTCGTCGGTTGCCAAGGCTACGATGATGCCAGCGTTACCGTTGCCACAGGCCCCGCCCCTTCACCGACTACTGTGAGTGTGTGGAGTCTTGGCGCTTTGGAGTTTAGTGGCTTCGCTGTTTAAAGGGTTTTGGCACTTCGGGTGCTTGCGTTTGGGACTTAGGGAGGGTTATCGCATTTGGGGGCTTCTTCTTCGTAGTGCACTGCAAAGTTTGCTGAGCTTGTTGTCCCAAAGTGATTTTCCGACCATGCTCGTATACGCTTTAAAACTAAGCTTCAAGTAGGTTCAGCTCCGCAAGCACAACCTTAGCCACAAATGACCAACCTTTTTAGGACATATATATATATATAAGGAATTCATAAGGAACCCTAAAAAAGCTAGGTTTCGTAGGGTTCAGCTCCACGCATTAAGTTGTGTACCATCTTGGGGAGTCTGACGATTGGTCTTGTCGCCATGCTCCTTCATATTCATCTAGCACATCTTCTGACCTGGAATGACAGAGTGCGACTTTTGTGGTTCGGGGGCGAACCCTAACCCCTAAATCCCACATAGCTCACTTTGGGTAAGCAGCAGGTACCTAAATCCTACCCTAAGAAACCAATCAAACAACTGTATACTCATATTGACCTGCATTTCCACTCTCCTAGGTCCACATACCTAAGGTTCGGTAATTTGAACGCCTTGGCATAGGCTTGGCATTGTGCGCTCTAACCCATGTGGTTGTGAATAGCTTGTGTTGCCAGGACCGGTGGCAGTGGAGTAGTGTGCCCCGTACCCTCAAATCCCCAACAGATGAGAATAATTGAAAAACGAAGCCTGTCGAACCTACTATTGGAAAATGACAACACTATTCACTAAAGCTCGCTACTTTAGCTCACCAGGAAATCTAGAATGTCCGAAATAAACCCTAAACCCTAAACCCGAAACCCTACAAAATCACAAGACTCTGAAGGCCCTCAAAGGCTCTAAAGCGCAAAGTTCTTCATCAAAAGACTGCCCACCCTAAACACAAAAAGCGACGGAATGGAGAACCCAAAAGAAAGAGCTGCAAGTGAACGCCTGAAAAGCCAAACTCTGGAAACAGGCGGATTCTGGCGAGGCCATTGTCAGGGTTGCTGTTCGGCCGTAGTTAAATTTGCGTTTCTTGTGTTTAGAGCTTGCCGGTGGATCCATCAGATACATGCTTCGGCGGCTTTGTTTTGTAGAATTGGGGTCATATCCTGATATTCTGCACCGTTTAGCGATTACAGGTCACTTTCAATAGCTGCTTGAGGCTCAGATGTTGCAGGCCTAGTCCCTAAGCTTATTTTGAGCCCTAAACGTTGAACCACACGGCCAATTACCGTGACCCCGCACCCTAAGGGTCCATGTACCTGATTATCATAGACTCCCCAACACAGTAACCCACATGTCTACTATCCCAAATCCTAAACCCTAAACCATAAATGCGGCAAAGAATTCTATCTGTTCTGCAGGTGGAAAAGAGCACATTAAAGAATAAAAACAGCCTAAATATTTTTGTCCTTAACTACGATCCCAAACCCTAAACCCTGGGTGCTTTGGGTTCTTAGGGTTAACCGGCAAGGTGCAGCTCCAGGACTGTGCCGACCTCGACGAGACTGACGACACGCAGCTCGAGGCTGTGACAGTCGTTCTCCTTCTCAAATGGGTTTAGGGTTTAGGGTTTAGTAGTTCTCCCTCCCAAAGTTAGAGTGTCCATATGTACTACCATTGTGGAATTTTTGTAGTTTTGAGAACCTAGTTCCATAATGGTAGTATATATGGACCCTCTGGGAAAGTTAGAGGCCTGCTCGAGTATCTTGGTCAAGGCTCTCGGATCTGCATCCGAGGACCGAGCTCAGAAGCTCGAGCACAAGTTCATACCTCCTGAGTTTGAAACCCGAACCTTCTTCTAACTCGCACCAATGTGCCGTTTCTACTATATACCACTTAAAACTAGACTGTTACTGTGCTTGTTACCGTTCGTGCACATGCTGCCATCTCTGGTGCTTGCAGCAGCAGCAGCAGCGGCAGCAGCAGCAGGCGGAGGAGGGTGCAGAGACTGATACTACTGCCGTCGCATGTCCTGCTGCTGCTTCGGCTACCTTTTCTGCTGATCCTGATCACTGATCATACAGACCCGTGCTCCTGATGATGATGACGACGACGATGATTCGTGCGGGCCTGTTTCGGTTGTCACGATCCTCATGTTTCCCAGCCCAATCACCAACATAGCAACATTGTCGTTAGTCATGATGGTGATGTCTCTTGGTGGTGATGACTAGTCATCTGCTATCAGACAAAGAAAAGAAGCTGTGACTATCAGAGACACCAGTCCACAGGTTAGCCATACCTGCAGCATTCACGGTGGTATGCCAGGATGCTCGGCTGCGGCGCAAAGAGGATGAGCTCCTGTCCCGGCGCGATCGACTCGGGCTGCTGAGCTTCAATGATGATACGAAATAGCGGGATTGCTGCTGTTCCGCCGATGATAAGCCGCTGATGTCGTTTCTTTGTTATAGGCACACTTTGGCATCACCCATAATCATCCCAGGCTTTGGAGCAAGCTCTCCATCGCCGTAGTGTAGACCCGATATATGCTTAAGCTCGGAGTCCATGTTGCATTATTCTGAGCCTGAGGAATGAGGTTGTTTGGCCGTGGCACGACTGAAAGGCTTTGAAATGTGCATACTCTTCGCTTTCAAGTTACAGTACAAGCAGGACCAATCACTGTTTGTTGCCACGGTAGGCTTAAGCCCTCAACCCTAAACCCCTAAACCCCTAAAACCCTAAACCCTAAACCCCTAAACGCAACTGTTGACAGTTGGGCCTGAACCGATCCTCATCTCATGCATCGGTTCTGTCAGGCGCTTGGAAGGATCCAGGGACGTTGCAATGTCGGTCGTAAATGGGGATCTAAGTTGGATAGCCGCTACAATGTGCGTATATCCCCAGTTATGAAGTTATGACCTGTGTCCGATCTCCCTTGATCCTCCACTACCCCAAAAACTTCCGTGAACAGGATCACAGCTGCAAATGAAGACCTGACAAACCCCTGTAAAACCCTCCTTCACGCAGTCCATCCCCTTAATCCCTGAACCCTAAACTTGAATCCCTGAGGCCTGAACCTTAAACCCTAAACCCTAAACCCCAAACCTACGCGCTAAAGCTTAAACTTAGTACATAATCCTGGAGCCCTCAAGTAGGGTTGCTAAACCCTAAAACCCTAAACCCCACAACCCCAAAACCCTAAACCCTAAACCTACGGCCTGAACGCCAACCTCAGGACCCTCAGTCCGGCAGAGGAGGCCCGCCTAGCCGATCTCCGACAGCAGAGGGCCGCGCTGAAGGTGGGAAGTTGCTTTGAGGGAACTGAAGGTTACACATTTCATACGGGAACAAAGGGTTTAGGGTTTAGAGGGGTGGGAAGTTGATTTGAGGGAACTGAAAATGTCAGACAGGAAGAAGAGGATTTATGGATTTTTGATTTGGGCCTTGAGGGAACAATAATTTTCAAAGTCCATACGAAGGGCTTTGTGGATTTGGAGTTTGGCAGGTGTTTCGGTCAAAATCGGGGTTTATACACGGTTTAGGGAAGATTGTTTGGGGTTCAGGTTTTAGGGTTCAGGGCCTGTCGCTGGGTAGTGTTGGATATTTGAAGCTGTCAAAGGACATCTCAGGTTGCGAGACGATGTCCATAATATCTATGTATACATGTGTATGTGCATATCTGTGTAAGCATATGCGTGTTGGTTACGACAGCCTCAGATTTAGATACAAACTGGTAGATGGAACGCATAGGTGAAAATGAGCAAAGATACTTAATTGTTGGTTCGAATATATCTATATACTTGTAGGCACCTGCATATGTTGAGCTCATGATGTGATTTGCTTTCGACCTCTGCACCTACATGTGTGTACACACACATCAACATGTGTGTATAGGTGTGTGTATATATATACACACATACATCTATGTACATATGCATATATACATATGTGCGTATATCTATGCAGAGTACATGTATGTACGTGTCGTGTTTTCACATGTACATATGTCTATATTCTATATTTGCATGTATGCACCTATGCCTACACAACATACAACAATGCACCTGCTGCTGTTGCAGAGAGCGTTAAAGACAGAGGGGGAGAGAGAGAGAGAGACAAGAACCAGCACATACATGCAACATGTTCTTGGAACAGCTATCCATGTATCCTGGAGGTGAGGGCTCGCCGGTTCTGGGAATGTCGCGTGCGATTTAGAGATTAGGCGTTCTTGAATGGGGGCTGGGGTGTTGACAAATCGTTCTTTCTGTTAGATTGTTATGATGTGTAGGATCTTCCACTTAAGCCCGAACACGCAAATCTACTACAAAGCGGGAGGGCCATGCATGGCAAGGTTCCCCAAGCACGCAATAACCTGAAGAGCAACCGGCATAGCAGGATTCGCAGTAGATCAAGAACCATATAATTTCGCCAACATGAATAATTACACCGCTTCCGGAGTTGATTCTTACCTGTAGTCTCACTTGCAGTTCCTTCTTTTGTTCAACCAACTTTATATTTAGGCTCCTAGGAGGTAGCCCCACAAAGGAACTACAATGGACACTGTCGGCATGGTTTAGCGGTGTTAAGATTTGTCGCACCCCTGGACATTCCGGGCTCGGTGTAGCAGCAGAGTGCAACAGTGACGGTATGCGGCCACGAGACTATAGAAACTGGTTCCCCCGATGTTTGAAGAACTCTAATGAGACGTCTTGTTAGTTCATACAAGACCCAAGCCCAAGGGCCTTGGATGCTTGGAACTCACACGTGGTTTAGGGTTTAGAGCTTGGGTTTAGGACAGATCGTAACAAGCCCCGAACCGAAACCCCGTAAATCTGGAAGAGGCCGCTTGATGAGCAAGACGACTGCCAGAACACTTTCGACAAAATCTCGCCAACTGCTTTTGTGTTTGGGGCTTAGGGTTGTTCGGATGCAGCACAGAAGATGTTTTAAGTGTCGTTGCTTGTGGAGGTCAGTGTCTCTCAACATAGAATACCTGTCTATGTGTCTCTTGCTTCCCAGAATTGGCTGGCAAGGGCGTGCACTAGCAACCCATGCAAAGCCTAAACTCCAAAACCAAGTGTAGCATAGCTCGCGTAGCTCCCCCTCTGTGCTCTACTCCCAGCTCTAGTCAGACCCTGAAGTCTAAACCCCAAACACTAGGAGTGCGTCCGACGGACACAAGCCAGGACGTGAAATAACAAAAAGCAAAAACAAAGCCCAACGAGCGGCAATCATGAACATCTTTGCGCCTGAAACCCCGCCCTGATCCAGTTCCGGTTTAGGGGTTTTAGCTTTTGGGCTTTAGGGTTTAGGGTTTAGGGTTTTAGGGTTTTAGGGTTTGGGGTTTAGGGTTTGGGGTTTAGGGTTTTGGGCTTTAGGGTTTAGGGAAAAACTTATAAGGCGACCCACAGCCATGCACTCACAGCTTCATTCAGGAGTTTACAAGATCCAAGGCCGTAAACACTGAGGGACCCAGAGAGCCCAATACCCCCTAATTAAGGAATATAGCCTAAATCATAATATGGAGCCCTATATAATTTAAGCCATATTCCTGAATTAAGTGGTTGGGCTCTCTGGGGAACTATGTTAACCTGAACCCTAGTGCTGCTTAAGTTTGATGATACAAGATCTTGGTGGCTGGATTCTTTGCATTGGCTTCTGGCCCCGGAAAAGGCTGAATGGAGCCTAAACCCTAGCCCCTGAACATTAACCCTAAGGCTCCATGTAGCCATATGGTATACACTTAGGCCCCAAAATACCTATATATGAACCCATTTAAGGCCTAAGTATATACTGTATGGATACATGGAGCCTTAGGGTAACACATTGCATGAGCCTAAACCCGAACCCTTAAACTCCAAACGCGCAAAGCCCCGAACTCAGACCCTGCTGCCCTTCAGGGTTAACAACGGTCTGTTGGGTGTAGTGTTTAGGGCTTGGGGTTTGGGGATAAGGAACTCCTGTGGGCTGACGGTTGTTCTGAGCTGAGGACCTTCTGCATGGAACGGCTCAAAGAAGGATCCTGCCTTAGAGCTCCAGTTGATAACTCGCCTGCCTGCTTCCAATCTTGCCGTCCGGCGCCGAGGTCTTTGCTGGTTTAAAGGTTTAAAGATGGTTTATGGTTCAGGGTTTAGGTTCAAGTTTGGTGTTGTAGTTGATCTGTGGCGGGTTTTCTATACGGGATTGCCTCCCTAAGGGCTCGTAGCTTCAGGCTCTAGGGCTTGATTGAATAAGTTGACCGGGGGTGGTGGCTTCCAGTTATGTAGGTTCCCTGTAGGCGGGGCTTTGGTGTTACTTGGTCGTTTAATTCCGTTTCGGGGGTGTCATTGCTGGTTGATCTGGCCTCGCACAAGGCTTGTGGGCTTCATAGGCATACAGCTTCACCTGAGGCTGAGAATAGGGTTCCTGTAAGGGTTATTCCACAGGTCCCTCTACAGGCCGTTTAACAGGTTACTTTAAGGCTTAGTACAGGGGCCTTGATAATTCGAATTGGGCTTTAACTTCATCCTGGGTCGGGCTCAAGGAATTAACAGGGATTGCGGGGCTTCATGTCATGTGTAGTTGTGAACCATGGGATATTGGCTCGGGCAAAAAGAAAGAAGTACCAGGGGAAATCGAATAGCATTGAAGATGTCAGGATACATGGTGTTTTTTTAACGGAAGTGGCATGGGTCATGGGTAGTGAGTACAGGGTCGTAAGTTATGTGACAAGAACTGGCGAATAAACAACAGCACCCGGTGGCTATGAACGTCCGTATGACTCTCTCTCTTAGAAGAATAACCACAAACCGTTAAGTGGGTACGAAGGGTTGTTTATGCATCGTTAGTTTGGTTGCAGGCCCACTTCTTCTTCGTTTGCCTCCAGGCCTGTACCGTTTTCAAGATAAGATGGAAACCCTAGTCATACAGCCCGCTCTGAACAGCTCAGCAGGTGCCCCATTGCTTCGTTTCAAGAATGGCAACCCCTGCATAGGAGTACCAAAAAAATGGGCCCAAGTTTGTTACATGGGTGGTTGTCAAAATGAGGGTCCCTTCTTGGGTCCTTATTATAATACGGCACCTAACATTTAGGGTACCCAAAAAGGGGCCCTAATTTTGACAACTACCCACATAGATTCCCAGTGGTGGGAGCCTGGGCCCGAACCATATCTTTGAAGATCGCTGAACGGGGCTCTTAAAGGGTCATGGGACTTAGTAACTAGGGTTGTAATTAAGGTAACTATACGGTTAGGGTTTAGGGTTTAGGGTTAATTTCTTGTAACCCCGATTAAGGTACTTATTACAACCTTACTTACTAAGTCCCATGATCCTCCAAGTAGGCAGGCCCAAAGATTTCCCAAGGCCATGGATCAGAACGAGAAGGCCTTCCAGAAGCAGGCCGGCCCGCCACTGGCTTCGGACCTTTTTTTTGTTTAATGGTCTCGTGTTTTTTGAGTTTACCACTAGGTTTCGGGCTTACAGGTTTGGGATCTAGGGTTCAGGCTTTGTGGCGGGGAGGTGGGCTTCAGAGTGTAGGGCCCAATATAGGGTTCGGAATACTTGTTAATGACTTCCCTTTATGGTCCTTTTGTCTACATCTGTATATATATATATATATATGCACATACATACAACACATACATACATACATACATACGTACATCCACCGCTTTAATGTCCACGCAAAAGCCCTTGTCAAAAGCACTACAAAACCTTTATCAAAGCTTACATAAAGCCTCACAAACCTTCATGAACTCCGATCTCAACGCCTTTTCTAAATCCAAAACCCTAAGCCTCAAAACCCCTGATACCCCGGGGCCCTAAAACCCCTAAAACCCTAAGCCCTAAAACCCTATAAGCCCTAAAATCCTTAAACCCTAAACCTTAAATCCAAAACCCTAAAACCTAAGCCTTAAACCCTAAGCCCTAAGCCCTAAACGCCCTATTACAAGCCACCCCTTTTTCCGAAGGATGCCATCTTCATCGGGTCGAAGAGGGCTCTGGCCAAGAAGTCCAAGAAGCCCCAGAGGCCGCCGTGGACAGGAGTTTAGGGGTTTAGGGGTTCCTTTTAAGGTTTAGGAGTTTAGGAGTTCAGGCGTTTAGGGAATATAGGAGTTCCTTTAGGGGTGCTGTATACTGTGTTCGACATTTTTTAAGCTTTGCAGGGTTTAGGGTTACGTTAAGGGTTCGCAAACGTTTTTGAATGTTTTAAACGGGCTACTCCGAGACTTCAGCCCCTCTGAATGGACGAATTGTCCTGCACAGGTCTGAAGGCGGTCCCTTCGTGGTTTAAGGGTGCGTAATTGCAGGGCTTCAAGCTGGAAGTCTGTGTCGTCCCTTGAGAGTAGTTTGTTTACGGTTTCTGGGTGTTTTGTGTGTTGAGTGTGGTGTTAAGGCAAGTGTGCGGTATGCTCAGAGGATCAGGGGACTTCGCTAGTACGTTATAGCTGGGCTTGTATATGACATAGATGGGGTTGTCCTACTTCTAGCCCTGCTTGTAAGCTAGTTACTTGGTCTTTTCTGATTGTTCAAGCAGGGTAGCCTTAGACCTCGGGTGCCCGAGCTACCCTCTACTGATGCATGCATGTCGCTACTGAGGGCACGCCTGTAAGGCGGTATCTAGCTGGTCCGCCTAGAGCTCTCTGGGATTTGAGTCATGATTAACTGATTCGCCTGGGATCGTAGCCTTAAGGTAACGAAAGGCAGAGGGGCTGTACTCCTACGTTGCGTCTTCAGGTACTACCGAAAGATCGGCTTGGGCTTTGCCACGCCCAAGGAGGCAATCTCAGGCTGGGGGCAGTTATCGATCTTCGGGGCACCCCGAACTCCGAACCCTGAAACCTCAACGGTTCAGGGTTTAGGATTTCGCTGGCAGTTTGGGAGACCTCTCAGTTTCCCTTTCGTCCGCATAGCCCCATAGAGGTAGCGCAGATAAGCCCTAAACCGAAACTCTCGACCAACACTTCTGCGGTTCTGGGGATGAAATTCCCTAAACCCGAAACCGTAAAATCTAAGCTCTGGTTCAGTGGATTCGGCGGCAGGATTTTGCTTAATTAATGAGTTTGCCTGCATCATCATGGTTGACGTCTTCTTAGCGTCCCTATCTATTGGTGGTATACTGACTATATCCCCAAACATCCACTTCGAGCGATCAAAGCCCCCATATTAGGCTTGGGATGTGAGGTTCGGGGTTTTAGAATTAGGGCTTGGCTTGGAGCTATCCGGGTCTCTAAGCACGATTGCTTCGGCACATGGCAGGCCTCTTGGAATGCTATGGGGTTAAATTAGGGTTTATTGATTTCTCTTATTGCTTAATGTAGAACCCTAACTATAAACAGAATTGGGGGCCGACACCTACTTTAGGGTATAAAGGTCAGAAGAAGCAATTAGTAACAATGGCCCGTACAGTCCGTAAAGCGTTATGTACTCGGACTAGGATGCACCTCGAATAACCTGACTCAGATTATGAATTATGAACCCCCCTCTACTACCATGTGCAGTGTTTAGGGCCCAGGGTGCAGTGAAAGGCTTGGTGTTCTGAAGCCCAGAAGAGCCCCAGACAATAACGTATGTACAAGTACTAAACCCTAAACCCCAAAACTGACCCTTAACCCAAAGAGTGCGCCTAAACCCTATCAATGCTCTAAGCCCATATTCAATGTCAGGCAATTTTGTTGACAAGAAGTGCCCCTTCACTGGGCCAGCGCCACAGATCCTGAGGTTTCTGGGGTTATAGGGTTCATACCTCGCACGTGGGTTTGCAAAGTTTAGTAACCCTCAATTCAATGATAGTTCGGCTCGTGAGGTTCGTGGACAAAAGGGATTGAATTTCAGAGTTTAGGGTGACGGCTTCAGGAATTCCGGCCGGGTGTTGCAAAGACACGAGCTCAGGCAGAAAGTGTCGGGGATACCTCTCTCGCAGCCGGTCGTTACCCCCAAGCCGAAGCGCTAGACCCCTGAAGCCCCTAATCCCGAAACCCCAAATCCCGAAACCCCAAACACCGAAACAAAGCAACAACCTAACAGCCCAGTCTTTCAGGGCCCCAAGTACGCAAAAATTCTGCACATCTGTCCAAAAGACCACCATCTACGAAGCCCTGTTCGGCCACAGCATATCGAACCCCCAATCCCTTAAACCCCAAGACGCTATGACCCTCACCCCAGAACCCTAAGACCCTGCAATCGTAAAACCTTAAACCGCGAACCCTTAAATTTAAATCTTACAAACACCCTAAACTATCGGACCCCGAGCCCTATAAACCCTAAGACCCTGAGACCCTAACCTTGGGCTTTTGGGAGTTTCCCAAAAGGGTCCATGTATAATGCTATTATGGTATCAGAGCCTTAAAACCATATTGAGGATGGTTGGTCGGGACCTAATTCCATATTGATAGTTTAGATGCACTCTCTCGGGACTTTATGACACTCCAAGGAACGTCAGCATCCGCGGAGCCATCCTCAAGGGCATGTGCATCTCTACGAAGATGAAGCCGGGGAGCCGAATTCGGGTTTGGGAGTTGCGCTTTACCAGGGCTTCACACAAGTAATTACCCTTTAATGAAGACCTTATAAGGTCCCTTATAGAGGGTGTATGGGGCATAATGGCGGCAGGTAGATTGGGGGGTCTAGGTAGGTTTCAGAATGTCGGGTTTGGAGTTTATAGGGTCGTTTTTTAGGGTAAAGGGCATTGGATCTCGAGTTTGCCTTGTGCTTTGGTGTTTGGGAATCGCTGTGCGATTCCAATTCCACAGGTCATAAGGTTTAGGAATCTTCGTCATAAGGTTTAGGAGGCTTCGGATTGCTTTACGAAGGTTTCCCAACATGTTTCGAAGCCACTCGCAAACATATTGAAGGCCGCAAGTGCGCACTCCCAACAAATGATGGGCCCGAGACTTCAAAACCCTGTACCCTATACCCTAAGCGGTTAATAGGTTCAGCCTACAGGCTCATCCTCGAAGTGCTATCTGCCGAATGAAAGTCATACCGTTTCGGTGCGGAGCACATATATAGCCCTATAAGGGTCCATCTACGCGTCAAGTGGATACTTTCTCCCTAAAGTACCTGTAAGGCAGAAGTATATACTATATGGGCACATGGACCCTTCGGGTGGAGTAAGCTGCAAGTGCACGTCCTGAGATGCGCTGTGTCATGTTGCATATGGGCTGAGCGAATGGCAGCTCATATGACTCATATATGGGTGGCTGTCAAAATTAAGGTCCTTTTTGGGTACCCTAAATAATAGGTGCCGTATTATAATAGGGACCCCAAAATGACCATAATTTTGACAACCACCCATATGATAATCCTACTCAGCAGGTGGGCATATCTGCTCGTTCCGTCTGTTTATCTGGGCTTACATCCGGAGCTTTTTGAAACCCCAAACTCCGGTCGCTTAGTCGAGATGCAATAGAATAGGATAGTATCTGCTGTACTATACCCGACCATACCCTATTACATTGCACTATTCTTCACTATACTACAGGTCCATATGATCTCACATACCATGAGATATGCTACGAGATCAGAAGCACTCGTCAGCCGGGAGGTGCTGAGCCACACCATGAAACTCTGGCGACGAATCCTGCTCTCGCAACTCGTGTAAGTATTTGACCCTTTCGACTTCCCAAATCAGACGCTGATGTGATAGGCGCACCATCATCATCCGACGCAACTATCTGCACTACATCAAGACTCTAGGCTGCACTGGGTGACGCCGTGATTCAGTTCTCAGGTTTTGCGGCTGCTCAGGGTTCAGGTTGTCAGATGCTGGTGGGATTTGGATTTGTGCGGGGATTCCAGAAGTTTCAAGGAGTTTCAGGAGGTGCCGGCTGCAGGTCAGGGAGGTTCCGGGCGTAGGCAAACCGCCGACTGTGTCGCGGTGATGACCATGTTCTTAAGGGTACTGTGCTCCAAAGGTAGTGGCCAAGAATGAAGGCAAAGAACCTTTCGACTGCCAAACCTGTCCCAGCAGAATCCGAGGTCTACTGCAACAAGAGACATGCCAGTTCCAAGCCCGCTTCAACACCAGGTCTAACTCTCCGCCCCAAGCTCTAGACAGGACGCCACTGTGTTCAAACGTTGATAATGTTTTTCTGTCAAGGGTGAGCCTAAAGCCCTAAAACTCAGAAGCAAACCTCAATCTCAAAGCAAAAGGCCGGCCAACAAAGGGTTGTCAGCACTCAGCACAGCTCAAAATAACTCAAGCCCACAACCCTCATGAAGCCTTTCTTCAAGCTTCTGAGCCATTAAAGGAAGTTCAACCGATTCGAGAAGCGCCACAGCAACCTCGCGGTGCATTGCTCGCCGGCTTTTGAGCCAAAGGAGGCGAAGCAAAGAGGGAATGTGGGTTTCTTTCAGGGCTCCTTGAAGGCTTCTTATGAGGGTTCCTTGAAGGTTTCAGGTAAGAATACTATTCCTTAGGGTTCTGTGTTCTAGTTATAGTATAACCCCAAAACCCTATTCTGATTATTCATGCCCCTACATTACGCCTCATGAATAGTAATTATAGACTTGTAACAACCTGGCTTGTGAGAGGTGTAAATTTGAAAAGCTTTTCCATCGGCCATCATTCTCCCTTCATGGAAGTTGCCGAAAATTCAAGAAGACATAATACAAGCCTTGAATAGTTGGATCGTCTTCTGAGGATTTTGGGGCATAATAGAAGGCAGTTTGGGGGTCTAGGAAGTCCCATGCCGCGCATTTCCAGCACGAGTTGCTTGGGTGCTGATTGGAATGGGATCCTTATTATAAGGACCCCAAAATAAGACACCCCGCCTAAGCCCTTATAGCCCCTACAGAACCCTTAAAAAAGCCCTAGGACCGCCAAAATAAGATACCTTGAAATCCCGTGCAGGGTGACATTATCACTGCGGGCCAGTGCCGCCCTCTGGCGAAGACGGTGCGCTTCAACGTGATCAAGGCATGGGCTTCGGTTCCTGGGTCTGCTGTAGGGGCCTTAATAATCAGAATAGGGTTTCTTAAAAGGGGTCTATAAGGGATCTATAATGGGGTTCTATGATACAGGGGCCTTATTATAATAGTTAGGAAAACGTTTGGGGCTATACTATACTAAAATTATAATGAGGAACCCCCTAAATAATGTAGGGATTAAGGCCCCTACATTACCTGCACCCTACGAAACCTTCATGTTAATGTTTAGGGTTCTCTACTATGGTTTCCTTATATAGTTCTAAGACTCTAGGGTAGCGTTTAGGGTTTGAGTGTTTGGGGCTAGGCTGGTCCTGAGCCAGCTGTAAAGTTGAAGGCCAGTCCCAAAGGACTAAAATGTCCCAACACATGAGACTTGACCTCAGAGAGGCGTTTTCAGAACTGGAGCTGACTTGTTGGGGTCCGGCGACGAGGATTTGGTAGTTATTCATTGTTGGAATCGCCTTGTTCTGAGAAGCTTCAGATGTCTTCCAGCACTGGCCTAGCTTACCCAGCTGTCGCAACAAGGGATGTTTTACATTCCTCCTAGAGGGTCCAAGTATCCAAATAGTAGGGTTTCAAGGTCCAAAAACCACTCAGAGTATGGATTTTAGGACCTGAAGCCCTTCTATTTGGGTACTTGGACCCTCTGTGTCCTCTGTTCAGAGGTACTAAAGGTCGACAGCTTTGGTTTCATGCTTGATTTCAGGCAGTTGAGGGCAGCGTTTCTGACAACAACCTCGCAAAACTTTCCACTCACAGTGAGAATGTCTCATGAAGGCGCACGCCCCAAAGTGCCAAACCCAAACAACAAACAACTGAACCTAAAACCCAAACGGTGCACCCTGAACCTTACCAATCCCTAAACCCAAGTCTCTACACATCTTCCGCGACCGTAAGCTGTCCAGGTGGACAAGAATCAGATCTTTGGATCGGCGCGAAAGCAGCTACTGGCCGTGATGCGGATAGTTTTGGTGTTGCTATTTTGGTTGTCAGGACTCATGGTTGACCTTATAATGCCAAACCCTACTTCTTGTTAAGGTTTTTTTCAGATTCTGATGCTATAGTAGGGTTTAGAAGAAGAGCCTATGACAAACTAGATTATGGTGGTTCGTGTAAGGCAAAAGTTATATATCTATCTTGATCAAAAACAACCCTAGACCTCAAGCCCCGATCCTGAACCCTTTGCAAAACTGCGAGTTCGGGTTCCGAGGCGTTTGATAGGACATAGGATTCAGGGGTCTGGTTTTTAAGGGTTCAGGGGTTTAGGGTTAAGGCTAAAGGGGATGAGGGTTTATAGGGTTCCTGTTAGACAGGCCGCGATGATATGGGGGTTTCCGAAAATCTGGGACTCTAATATAGTACCCTAAATAGTAGGATCCTTATTATAAGGACCCCCAAAATAAGGTACCCCTAATTTTCGGAACCTCCCATATGGAGTTTCACCCAAAGCAGCCTCCACATAGCCAGTCCCAGGTCTTCTCCCTAAGGGTCCATGTGCCCATATATAGTAGATACTTGAAATATCCAGACCCCTAAAAACTAAACCCTGAGCCATTAAACGAATATAGGGACTACTTTAAGGCCTGGTATGTACGATGTGGGTTCAGGGACCCTTAGGGTCTGAAAAGGGCCACCTATTCTGGAGCGATGGGAGTTTCAGAAAAATATGTGTATATATATATATACATATATATATATGTTTTTATTTATAGTTTATATTTATATTCATAGACACTCTAAGTTCTTCAATGAGACGATCCCACCTCCCTGCCCAAACACGGCACCCCTCATGTTGCCAAGCCCAGTCCGTGTGAAAGGCTTAAAGTGCTCCACGTACCTGCTGTTGCAGCGTTGACCTAGCTAAGGGTTCATAGCCCATTTTGGGAGTGTTTGGGGCTACACGTACGACCGAAACCCATAACGCGACCCAACACCTAAGGTTCGCCCTGTTCTGAGCCGCGGGACAGTGCAAGTTATAGTACTGGCAGGGACTTGAGCCACGCAAAGATACGCTGCGGCCGTGCAAACAAAAAACGTGCTGTGTCTCTCATCGTCCAGAATCTTGACCTTCGGGTACTTTACTCGGAGGTTGCAGGTACTTGCAAGCCAACACCATCTGCCCTGATACCCCAATAAGTAGCTTGGGGGACTTATGCTGAGTCATAGCTACCGTTACAGTTCGAAATACCCCGAACCTCCAAGTCGTGTAGGTAATGCAGCGTCTTGTCCATCGGCAGTGTTGGTCTTTTTGTAGGTCGAGCCTCTTTGCACTTGGGTGACTCAAGAGTCTTTCCAACATCAGTCTGGCTGTTGTAGAACTTCAATTGTTTTGATCTAGCGGTGCTTGGCAGAAGAAATGGGGATTTACAGCTGGAGGTTTGCATTCACACGGGTCATGGCGTGCATTTGCTAGTTTTGGTTTAGGTTGGGTTCCGTGGGAGCATGCTTCCAAACCAAACCCAAAGAAAAACTTGAAGCAACTTCAATCTGCCAGTGTGAAGAAATCTCAGCTCTGTTTCTCTCGGCCCCCAACCCTTAACCCCCAACCCCAAACCTTCGCCTTAAGACCCCTAAATGAGCAACCCAGTGGCTGCCACACTCCCTAAACCCAAAACCCCTAAAGCCGTTGTGTCTGTGTGGGTGCCTGCATGTCTACTCAACATAAACGTCGACCCCGAAAGNCCCGCAGGTCGAGCCTCCCCCGGCGCCGGCACAGCTGTCCCGGGGCCAGGCGTCCTCCTCCAGCCGCGAGTGCGAGGACGGAGGTTTAGGGTTTAGGGCTTAGGATTTTTGGGGGTTTTAGAAGGCTGAGGGTTTAGCATTCATAATTAGGGCTTTATGGTGTGGTGTTCAAGGCGTAGCAGCACAGCTGTTTCAACCTTACAAATAAAATGCTTCGAACTAAACCTCGCTGCCCTAAATACTGACATCTTGTTTTAGGCTCCTAAACAATTGCAAGAACTCTCCTTCGTGCTTGAAGTCTCCATCTATGCAGCTGCACCTGTTGTTGAAGCCATTTGCGCTTGCCTGTCTTCATCCCCAGGAGACGCCGGCAGCAGCGAGTGCATCGTCATGACCTCAGCCTGTCTCGGTATTCTTGCTATCTGCAGGATTACGTGGCTCATGGTTGCAGATGCTCGGGGACAGCGGTGTCATAGTTTTGAGATTTTCAGAGTTTAGCTTGCGTTTCAGGAGAAGTCTCATCATCAGCAAGCATTTCAACAAGCAGCGGCCACCTGGAGTCCCCTATGGCGGTCCTAAGCCCCTTAGCCCTAAAAACCCAAGACTTCCAGAGCGAGCTGGTCTCTGTGAATCGTATGAGTTCCATGGCTCTGTGCGTGTGTGTGTGTGTGTGTGTGTGTGTCGGTCTTCAGCCACTTCACGAAGCACAACATGCACAAAACCGAGCAATGTGGTAAGTCTACAGTCTAACCAATCCCCCCCCAAAAAAGTGCACGTTCAGCGCATTTAGCCGCGCAATGCAGCCTATAAGCCCCATACTCTTCAAAGCCTTAATAAAGAATATCCGAAGCCTTAAACCTTCCGAAGGCCGAAACCCTTAGACCGCGAAGCCCTACTGTAACGTCCCTCCAACATGCCGGCTGAGGCTGCCGACCCCTTAACCAATCAAGTCACAATATCCCTTCAAATTCCCTTTAAATCAGATCAAGCACCCTCTAAACCCTAAACCCTAAACCCCTAAACCTAAGCCGTTATAGTTCAAGGCATGTTCTTAGATTCTTAGTAGCTGAGTGGATACACTTTACACTTTTGGGGATAATATTACCCACTATAAAACTGAAAGTGTACATTTTGGGGGGCTTATGAACTCAGCGACTAAGGATTGAGGGGTTCCGGGCTCCATATGATCGCCTGAGGCCGCAGACCCCGGCTTGTGGAGACGGTAGCGATGCTTCCGCCTCCACACGGGCGAGCTCCGAGGAACCATTTCGGGCTTCCGAAAATTATGGGTACCTCATTTTGGTCCTTATAATATGGATCCTACTATTTAGGGTACTATATTCTGTTCCCCTATTTTCGGAAACTCCCATTAGGGCTTCAGATTTGTTTGGTTTTGTTGTGGGTTTCAGGGTGTAGGGTTTGGGGTATAGGGCTTAGGAATTTGGGTGACGGCTTTTCGGGAGTAGAGTTCAGCATTTGGGTTGAAGTTCCTGGGGCTGCCGAAATGCCCCAAATTTGGGCCGAAACCAGGCATCTTAGCCTATTTGAATTTGTCGAGCTTCGCGCTGCACTGCAGAACACGAGTGTTGCTACGTCACTGGGGTTCATGGATTAGGGATTTTCGCTTTTGGGTTTAAGGTTATTATTCTACCTTATGCCGAAGAACTACTTGCTCTTTTGGTTTAATTACTACAACTAGTCGTACGCTTTTTCTGTTAGTGAAAGGTAAGTAGGCCTGGCCTTGGCATGGCACTCAACACAATTGCGCTTGTCGTTGTTGCCGCCATCACGAACAACAACAGGAAGTACAACAACGACGAAACCCGTAGCCCTTGACCCTGAAACCATAAAATCCTCAAACCCTAAACCGTACGGTATGACAATAACAACTTAGCCAGGCGCTCATCATAACCGTCATGTCAGTCGGCATATAGTCAACACCATCATCCTACTAGGTGGGAACGCCCACAGAATCCGCAAGGAGAGTCGTTCGAATGGCTAGCAATGCTCACAACGACAAGATCCACAACAGTTCCCTAAGCCTCCAATCCCAAAGCCCCCAGACCCCCAAACCCAACACCCTAAACCCAAAACCCCTAAATCCTAAATTCCTACATCCTAAATCCCTAAACGCTAAACCCCTAAACCCTGAATCCCTAAACCCTGAAAGCCCTAAATCCCCAAATCCCTCCAAGACACAGGAGCCACCGGACGAGGAGAAAGCCCAACTCGCCGCAGGCAGACGGCTGTCCCTGGGGGTTTAATATAAGAGCTTAAAAAATTGCCAATATTATTTGGTGGGGGTTCCTTATTATAAATATAGGATAATATACCCTCAAACCCTATTCTAGTATAATATACCCCCAAATGCTATTCTAATTATTGAGGCCCCTGCATTAGGGCTTCGGGAAGCTCAGGACATGGAGCCTTGCTTTTGGGTCCTCGAACAAGACACCGCGAATGTCTTTCCTCCATTCCCCCCACCACGCCCTCAACAAACCTATACAATTTCCCTGAGCCCCGGGAGGATCTAGCAAGTAGATCCCTTAATGGGGGTTCCTATAAAGTACCCTTAGTAGTATAGGGCCCCAGATTAGGGGATCTACTTTCTAGATCCTCCCGGGGGTCTGGCTTGTTAAAACCCTCATAACCAAGCCATGAAACCTCCAATCCCCAGAGCCACAGCCTCAAACCCTACTGCGGCCCCTGTCTTGCGACATGAACCCCTAAACCCCTAAACCCTGAACCCCTGAACCCCCATAAACCCTAAACCCCTGAATTCCTAAACCCCAAAGTCCTAAACCCTAAATGAAGCCCGCCACATCCCACAGGTGCAAAACGCCTGATGGAAGAGATGGGATGGACCCCACAGGCACAATCAAGAGCCTCCTGTGTTTGGGGGTTTAGGGTTAGTAAACCGTAGCTGAGTAGGTAACCTTTAACCCTTTGAGGCCTATATAACCCTACCAGAATTGAAATGTTAACCTTTTTGTGCCAGGATACTCAGCCCCTTTAAGCTGATAGTGTGACGACGAAGATGAGCCGGGTGTGTCCAGGGCCGGTAGAAGTTGCAGCTTTGGGGCTCCGGGGCACACTACTGCTGATGGTCAAAATCCTGCATTACCCATAATAAGGAATATACCATAATTCCCATAGTTTAGGGTCCTTAAGGTAATGCAGGATTTTGACCATCCGCCGTATAATATTCAGAGCAGCGAATAGGCTATGGTCCGTGGTAGTAGGTTCAACTGGAGCTGGGCTCAAGGTTCAGAGCCTTAGGTTTTGTAATCCGAGCAATCTAGGGGTGCCGACAGTGGCAATGTTTATGACTCGGTGTAGACGAACCCTCGATATGTTTAAGACTTATGTTTTGAAAGCGAGAGATTTCACTGTCGGTCTTTAGCATCAACGCGGCTAAACCCTGCAAGCATTATCTCCTTGTCGTCCCACGCCCCTCGTTTTTGTAACTCTACCGAGTTGCCTGTGGTTTCGTTGCCTTCGGGAGGGGCCCGCCCGGGGCCTTCAATTCCGATCTGCCTCAGATTCATCCAGAAGTCTGCAGGCTTGCACCTGGTTGGGTTTGAGGCGCTTGTCGCAGGGGTTTAGGTCCAGGGTTTCTTAATCAGGTTCCTACATTACACCTCAAGCCTTGAACTCATTAGGGTTTAGGGTCTGTCAACCTACATCGCCCAAACCCTAATAGGGTTCAGTGGCCATGTGGCCTTGCTCTCGACCCTCCTCGTCGGTGCTTGCAGCCACTTCGGCTGAGTTGGCTCCTTTGCATTCAATTCCGTAGCCCTATGCAGGACTCATCTAAACCTTCAGCCCCCAATAGCTGCACTTTCCAGGGTACTATAAGGGACCTTAATAGTTGCCTATACTATTTTGGTGGTTCCTTAGAATAGTATGCCCCCCAAACCCTATTCTAATCATTTAAGGCCCCCTATACTATAGATCCCTTATAGACCCCTTTTACAGGAACCCTTCATCCCTGAAAAAGCGCGGTTTAAGGGGTTTGCAGTTTTGACTGAACCTTAGGAGACCCAGAGCTTCAGTTCTCAGCTCCTTAGGGACCAAAGGACCCTTAAAGAAACGGAGCCCTACCGGAGCGCGAATGGCCCTTAATAGTAGGTACTTGGGGTATGTTAGAGGGTAGTTGGGGGGTCTAGGTATAACCTGATACTATGAACTCCTATGGTATATGAACCTTGAATCTGTTGAGGGTTCATGGCGTCTTTAAGGCTGATCTCTGGGAGAAGCGCTCGAGTTCAGGCTGTAGAGATCGCAAGCGCATCAGATCAAAGCAGATGGTGCCACGTGATCCCTTCTACCGCAGGCCTGGTAGGGCTCAGAATCTAGGGTTGGCGGGTAGGGGGGATGCGAAATGCTGATTGCAAAGCCCTAGCCCGAGACACTATAGATACCCAGACCCCCGGGAGGATCTAAAAAGTAGATCCCCTAATTTGGGACCCTACACTACTAAAGGGTACTTTATAGGAACCCCCTTAAGGGATCTACTTTTTGGATCCTCCCGGGGGTCGAAGCCCATGTAACCCCCAACCAGCCCTAAACCCGCAAACCTAAACCCCAAACTTTAAGCAGACCTAAGCCCTAATTCAGCAGAGGTGCATATATATATATATACATAT
The DNA here is from genome assembly GCA_003297005.1 of Symbiodinium sp. clade A Y106. Lineage (NCBI taxonomy): Eukaryota > Dinophyceae > Suessiales > Symbiodiniaceae > Symbiodinium > Symbiodinium sp. clade A. The sequence continues at coordinate 72,150 of BGNK01001567.1, forward strand.
ATATATATATGTATATTTAATTTATTTATTTTTATATATTTATTCATTTAATGTATTAATTATTTCCACTTGTATTTTTATTGACTATTTGCTTATGTGTATATGTATATGCATATGCATATGTATGTGGATATGAATATGATATGCATATGCACATGTGTATGTACATGTGCATGTACGTGTACGTGGATGTGTGCTTGTACTTGTACTGTACTTGTAACGTATGTGCCTGTGTATGTGTGTCCGTATGTGTATATGTGTATACGGATATCTATCTATATATATATATAGAGAAACAAAAAACAGTATCTATCCATCTATCGATCGATCTGTTTAGCTAACTATCTAACTATTTATAGATCTGTCTATCTACCGATCTATCTATTTATCTATCGATCTATGTATATGTATACATATATATATATATCCAAACCCGGATCAAATTATTCAGGCCCCTGAAAAAACCCTGAGCCGCTCGGTTTCCAGGCCCATCGAGGTGCTAAGCCTCCATCCGGATCCTTTCTGGGGCCTGCCGACGAGTATCGTCGACTGGTGCCGCTTAGCTTTGTGCAGGGGGCCTCGGGGCTTGGGGTTTGGGGTTTAGGGGTTTAGGGGTTTAGGAGTTCGGGGGTTTAGGGGTTCAGGGGTTTAGGGGTTTAGGGTTTAGGGTTTAGGGTGGGTTTGGTGCTCAGGGTTCTATAATGGTCTTACAGGGGTTTTCGTCGGATCTTATTAGCCCTTCCTGGAGTTTATGTTTTGGTGCAGCGTCCGTGCTGCACCCCAACATCTCCAGAGGTTTCAGCCACCACCTGAGCAGAAGTCGATCCAACAAGTAGCGTAGTATTAGGCTTCAGGGTTTAGGGTTTAGGGAGTAGAGTAGGTGGCCGTACTTTAGTATAATCCCAAAGATCAGCTTTTTCGTTCCCACTAGGATACTGGCATGTAGGGCAAAGGGGAGCCCTGCGTTCTTGCGTAGCGCTTATTCGACTCGGGTTTACTTAGGGTTTTAGGGTTGAGATCTCGATTTCAGAAGCCTGTGGAACAGGGAAGCAGCTGCAGCGCAGCGAAGGTGAGGCCAACTATGCCCACACCCCTTATGTTGCTGAGTTCTTCAACACGCTGACTGCCGTGCCAATGGTGGCCGTGCCTCGCCTTGATGGAGGAAACCGACCGCAGGGTTTGGCTTTTGGGGCCTAGGGTTTAGAGTTTAGGATTTAGCTATCTGCCTCATCCACAGTTCAAGCTGTCGTTTGAGTCGTTAGTGTCGCGGCCTGAAAAGCGGCAAAGCCCTCAGATAAATGTTTTGGTCGTTTCCTTCTTGCAAGAGACATTGGTTATTCTAGGTAAGCCCCAAACCAAATAAGCAAGTCTGCAAACATTTGCCGCCACACTACTTCTAAGCCCGAAACCTTAAAAACTTTCAAATACCATAAGCCCTAAACCCCGAAATTCCAAACTTGCAACCCTAAGCTGATCCCTGCCAAACATGCAGAAAACAAGTGCTCTCTCTCTCTCTCTGTCTATCCCTCTCTCTCTCTCTCGATCGCTCTATCTATGTGTACATACTCATGAAACCCTATGAGTCTGTAATACCTTATGAAGCCCTGTGATACCTCTGACACCCCCTTCAAGAACCCTATAGAATTCCAGAGAACCCAAAGATTGTCCTAAACACTAAACCCTTCAAGAAGCCTACCTTAAACTGCCAAAACCCGCTTTCTTTTGGTAGGATCCCTAGACATTATGTTTTAGGGTTTACGAAAAGAACCTACAAAAAAGTAGGTTTTGGTAGTTTAGTTTAAGGTATTTTTAGAACCCCGAAGAGAACCCAAAGGTCTCCGTCTGGGGGCTCTACCTCTGCGTGAGATATGGCCTGGAGCTCCGCTTTTACCTCTGTTGGGTCGGCATTGGCGCGGTAGGCGCCGGACTGGACTTGAGGGGTTTAGGATCCAGGCGTATTGTGGGTTTAGGGGGTTTAGGATTTAGGGTTTGTGGTTCAGGGGGTTTAGGGTGTAGGGCCTATTAATACACAGAGCGGAATAGCCAGTAATTCTGATTCTTCCCCCTGTCCGTGGCATCTACCTCAGCGGACCCTAGTCCCTTAGTGAGGGGTCTTAGGTGGGTTGGAGCTTAGGGTTTATGGGCCCAAACTGCGAGCTGACGATGACCTCTTATGTACAATCGTTGTGGTTAAATTCAACATCTGTAGTTAATAATATCGGGGCCTTAATAATTAGAACAGGGGTTTGGGGCCCGCTCCGCTATACTATACTATATAATTAGGAACTCCCAAAATAGTATTGGTAATTATTTTAGCCCCTATAGTACCCTTCGAAATTATAGGGCCCCTTTTAAAGTTCACCCACATCACGCGCAGGCGTTGGAACCCTGGCTTTCCATGCAATGCTCCATCCGGTGGGGCAGGCAACAGATGAGCTTGCAATGATTTGCGCCAGCATGGTGCTTCTCGGCTGAGGCGGTTTCAGCGCCCTGAGCACCCCTGCGATCGAGGGTTTCGGGTCTAGATGTTGAGGTATTCCTGGACACAATTTGCATAATTCGGAGGGGCTTTGGGTGGGGTTGTTTACGATGGCTTTGCAGGTGCCCTTTGGGTTAGTATCACAGACGAGGCCCAGACCTCGCTCCGGTCTAAGACTTAGAGTCCCCCAAAAGAGATCGTGCCATGAGTTAATGACAGCTTCAAGGGCTCCATTCTGATATGAGAAATATATCCTCCAACCTTAAAAGTAACCCTAAATCCTACTCCCTAATCCTTACACCCGAACCCTCCTAAAGCCTTCCTCCACAGGTTTCTCTACGTTGTGTTGGAAGCAGATTACTTGGAAGCTCACCGCCCCTGGCTGCCAGCTATGCAGAGCCTTGGCACCGTCAGATTCGGAAGCTTTCCATTTGGGTTAAGAGTTTAGGTGTTTGTGGTTTAGGGGTTTGGGGGTTCAGCGGGTCTAGGGTCTGGGGTTTCGATTGAAACCCAGATTCCTTGTATGATGGGTTGCTGTCCGTTAAATCCTGTTACAGTGGTATCCACAACCCGGTGACCCATCATGAAGGCAACTGGTATTCTAGGACTTCTCTCGTGCAGCAATCACCTGCTGGTTTGAAGGTTCTACGGGTGTGCCCTAGAGCAAAGCGGCCCCCCTTTTCCTGAAGCCCTACTCCATCAACCCCCCAAATCCGAAATCCAGAATCCGTAACCCTAAATTCGGGCCAGGGCTTGGGAACGATGCCCAATGTTAGATATAAAGGGTTCAGGGTTTAGGGTTTCATACTAGGGTCGCGTTCGCTGCTCATCAGATTTCTAAGAGGGCTGGTTCGATAAGGTTTTAGGCATAGTCAGAAATCATGTCCCTCGCGGTCCCCATACAATTGCACCATCGCATATCCCAACATCCTATTCGGTTGGGTTCGCAGCAGCGAGGATGGCTTACGCCTTTGGCTTCGCTGTCGCAGCTTAGCTCGTCATCAGCAGGTCTTTCCGGACAGATTCAGGGTTTGTAGCGTAGGGCTCGTGGCACAGTTGTGTCTGTGTATATGCATACTCATATCAGTATCTAGATCGTCAGCCTGAAGTGCCCACGGCCCACGAGGGCGGTTCTGGAAGCAAGCAGTCTACAACCCTAAAGCCCAAAGCCTGAACCCAAGGCCTACCCCAAACCCCAAACCCAAGGCCTACTTCACATCGCCCTTCTTTTTCCCCTTCTTCGTGGCGGCCTATGGGTGCACAGTGCTGCTGATCATCTTCCAGGCAAGGTCTGCTGTGGCCTGTACCCTAACCGTCTAAACCCCTAGACCCGAGACCCCTAAACCTAACCACTGTTGTGGATTTGAGTTCACGTCTTGCTCGCATTGGAGCCCTTCTTCCGGGTTGTACAGCTGACTTTCGGAAGGACACTTGTCATTCAGGATCCCGTAAGAGTTGAACTATCAGGGTCAGGCTCTCCTGTTTGGGTTCATGAAGATGTGGGCTTGGGGTTTAGGGCCTATAAGTCTAGGTTAGGGTTGTGTGAGTCGACGCTGGGGCTTAGGGCCAATCTCAGGTCCGGTCCCGAGGCTCAATTGCTTCTTTGCTTCCGAGAACAATGCTCAATCTGATCCGCTTAATTACCGAATGTTCTAATACAAAAGCCTGAATAATTAGTAGTACTTTTCTCTTAGGTGACCTATATAATCTGATACCCCCGAACCCTTTGCTGATTATTCAGGCCCTTACATCATGGAACCCTTCATAGTAATTGTCCCTTATAGAGCCCTTTACATGAACCCTTTAAGGGAACCCTATTCACTATTCTTATGATTCAGGGATTTGTATTACGCCAGAGGTCCGGCGGCAAAGGCGTGAAGTTTTGCTGTCCAGATGCCAGGCCCTGGGAAACGCCCCAAACCCGACAGATCTTGTACGGCTCTATGGGGTGTCACGGTGTTTTAGGGGTTATGGTTATGAGAGATTTACCGGGAGCAATACTGAGAAGCAGCATTCTGAGTGTGTTCATTTCAACATCTGCTACCAAACAGGCCTATCGAGTCTACAAGCTTTACGCCGCGGAGGACAGGTTTGGAGACGGGTTGATATAGGATTCCTTTGGAAGACACGAGAGTCACGCGAGGGGATAGCATGGGTATCTTTATCTAGAGACGAGCAAGGTAACTTGTATCGAAGTCTGACTTCGGGCTTGGGAATGTGTGTGCGCCTCTTCGGGACTCTTCACTGATGCGAATGAAGTCAAGCTGCCGTAAACCCCTAAACCGGCCGTAAACCCTAAACCTTGGTTTTGTTTCTGAGCTGGATCCAACAGTTTCCCGTGCGAGGACACGGAAGCTGCGAAGTGGCAGCGGCTGCTTTTCTGGATCGCGGCCACTTTCTATCCTGCCTCTCGGTGATGGACCTCCTTGCAGCAGCCTTGATAAACAACCCTACACCCAAACCCTAAGCCCTAAACCCTAAACCCAATCCTTGAACCCCAAATCCAAAGACGAACCCTAAATGCTCAGTTCTGTGTGGTGTGCAGGATTTTGTAAACGTTTGCGCCCCTGTTTCGGGGGTCTAGATGGTCCGAGTCAAGCTTCGCCTGTTTGCAGACCCCCGCAGTGGTCCACTGGATCGAAGAAAAAGCTTCAAGGCTACGTGCGTGGTGATGGCCCTGGCCGTGCAGGAGAAAGTGCTGCGAGATCTGTGCGAAAGTGGAAGCATGGTGTTTGACACTGGATGATAGAGAACAATACAGACTGTTCACTTACGAGGCCAGCATTGTGAGGAAGTGGACGGCCACCCGCAGGATGTTCGAAAGCAACCGCTTTCCGCAGCGACGATGGTGGCACTGCGACGACACAAACGTGGCGCCATGCGAGGCGCCATGCGAGGTGGGTGTGGGGGTGGGGGTCGATTGCAGCAGATGACTGTGCTGCCAGGGAGTGCGAGCGGCTTGCCGGGACTGCCGGAAAGACGCATACTTGCTGCAGCCCGGCCGAGGTGGCGTTTCGTAGACCAGGAGCAGTTCGCTTCCGGTTGCATCTCAGGTTCTACGCCGTGGAGAGCCTGCCGGCTGCCCCCCGACAGGAATCCGAAAAGGATTTCGCATTTTGTCGCAATCAGTTGCTGGCCGCCTTCCGCGACACCGGTCCGAGTGCAAAGCTCGAAGGCCCAAGCCTCTGACGGAGTTCCTGGCGGACCAAGACTACATGGGCCTCACTACGTTGGAGGACTTCGCCAACAACTACGTGTGCCGTGGCGAGAAGTTGGCTGCTGTCTCCATGCACTCGATGTTGAACGACCGCTACTACGGCCAGTGGTTGGGGCTCAATCGGCCCTTCCGGCGATTGGAGGAGTTCATGGAGTCAGCGCCCGAGGTCATGGAGCCTGTCGCTGCGAAGGGCCTGATTCGCGGTGCATGGAGCTCGAGGCTCGCAGCAACGCCTTCATCGATACGATCGTGAGGAAGATCCAGGCGCAGAAGCACCTTGTCAAACGCTACCTGGACGGAGATACCCCGGTCACGGCCCTATAGTGATACTATAGTGGTAGGTGGGAATCCTTTTTTCTGGGCCCCTCCTCATCCCCCCTCAGCCAGCCTGACATTCCTACCTCTCGGCCATGGGCAGATGGAAAGGAGGGTGTGCAAAAAAGCTATAAACCCTATAAACCAAAACCGAAAACCCCAAACCCCAAACCGAAACCCTAAGCACCAGGAAGCAGAGTTGATAGCAGAAAGGTATCTTGGAGTTGGAAGGGGTGTACACACAACAGATTTTCGAGCAACCCTAAACCCTAAACCACGAAGTCATAAACCCCTAACTTCTAAACCGTAAGCCCTAAACCCTTAGCCCTAAAGCCTACACCCTAAAGCCTGAACCTGATGTATTTCGCACCAGCCCCAGACCTGAAAGCTTCCTGAACCGTCAGCCCGGAACCATCATGATAAAGCTGTATGGTGGTGCTTTGCCCTAAGAGTCCAATTGCCCAAAATAGTAGGATCTCAAAGTCCAAAACAATTCAGAGTATGGATTTTGGGACCTAAGACCCTACTATTTGCGTATTCAGACCCTCTGGGTCTCTGGGTTAGCTGGCTGTACCCTAAGCCATACACCCTAGACCCGTGGGTTTCGTAGGGTTGTATGAACCACAATGAGCAAGGCCGCCTTCCTCTTCCTTTGGGTGCCGGACAACGCTTTGCGCTCTGGGCCAGCATGTGATGCTTTTGAGTTTCGATTGGGGTTTAGGGTTTAGGGTTTTAGGGTTTAGGATGGATTGGGGCCATGGAGGATGCATGGAATGTTCAAGGGCCCTCATTTGGGGGGTATATCGTCTGGTGGCTCCTGAGCTTTAATTAAGGATTCAGCCTATTGTATTCAATGGCAGTGGCTTCTGCGGAAGCAGAAGGACAGCTCCGTGTCCTAAGCGTGCAGTGTTGAGGGTTAGTTAAGTTGAAATGGGAGGACAAAAAAGGGGCCTTCATTCGTAGGGCCCATTATACTATACTGATAGTAAGGAGCCCCCAAAATAGTATTGGTAATTATGTAGGCCCCTACATTGAGGCTCTCTCTTTGGTGATACAAGTTCCGTAGAGTTGCATGACTGGGCGGTGCAACATCTACAGGCCAGAGGCATCTTGCAGTTTATGTCCACCGTAAACCTTGCACGAAAAGCCTAAACCCTTGAATTAGCCTACGAGCCCACCATGGGCTAGCTGGCTTCGGAAAGGGTCCGCTACTGTAGAAAACCTTCAACCCTAAACCAACGCTCCGGGTGAATCCGAAAGCTGTTGGCTGCTCGTCAATTTTGTCTTCGAGTCACGGGCGCTGCGCCCCAAAGGAACCAAGTACATACTAATCCTATAAAGCTCTAAAATCTCATATTGTAAGGCATTGGGTCCAAAGTCCGTACGGTACAAGGCCTTTGGGCTATTTTGAGCCTTAGGGTAATCATATACTCTCCCACCTACAGTTTCGTATGCGCCGAAGCCCAAAGCCCACCCTGCAATACGCAAACCCGAACCCTGAATCCCCAACCGGAAGTTGCTGACCTCAGCCACGGGCTTGCACAGCAAACTTGGGGAGAGTTTCGTCGGCCATAAAGGTCCATGTACCCATACAGGGGTCTGTTTTCCATACTGGGATTCCTGATGTTTGAGGGTTTGGGGTTTAGGCTTTAGGGTGGGCATTGCGCAGCCAAGCTATGTACTGTAGATGCACATGGATGCTTAACCTAGGTGCCCGATCTACCCCGAGCTGTTCCAGGCCTGGATAAGTCAGCATGGGGTTGACATCGTATGGATTGAGGGGGTAGACCACCCATGAATCCAACACTTAAGCATGTATGCTGTAAGGGGATACTATTATTGTTGTTGCTGATCATCATTCAGACTTGGAACTCGACTTGACATGGTGCAAGCCGAACATAATACGGTTGACGATATATATCCTGCATTACCCATAATAAGGAATATACAATAGTTCCCATAGTCTAGGGTCATTAATACTATTTCGGGGGTTCCTTAATATACTTTTAGTATAATGGGCCCCAAAACCCTCTTCTAATTATTAAGGCCCCTATATCATAGAACCCTCATAGTAACTCTTATAGTAACCCTTCTATAGACCCCTTTAAAGGAACCCTATTCTAATTGTGAAGGCCCCTATATTAATAACAAACCCCACCGGGGTCCAACGGTTTCAGTTCAAGGTCGACAGCTACACGATCCCTCCAATGATCCGCAGACTAAAGTGGCCCAACCCAAGAATCCAAACACCAAACCCTGAACCCCATGTTTTCTGGTGGTTGAGGCTTTCGGGACCATCTACATGCACGGGGGACTCTACGAAACAGTACAGTCGAGCAGGTTAGGATAGGTTTTGGGAAGTACAATACAACCCTCAACCTGAAGCGCTAAAAGCGCAAAAACCCTAAACCTCTAAACCCCACAGCCCCGACCCTACAACCCAAAGCCCTAAGCCCTATAGACCCCTAAACCTTGCGCTCTTAAACCCTTACCCCCTGAACCTGGTGGTTAGGATATAGCTACAGTCTGCGTTGTAGTCCCTGTTTGGGTTTATCTAATTTTTACATGCAGGACTTCACAAAATGCCCCCAAAAAGGAACTACGATGGAGACGATGAGTAGAGGCCTTGCTCTCTTGATCGAAGGCGTTGCACTTGCACGCCATGTTCCACATCGCCACCACCATCTCCCCGTGTCCTTGGCAGCAATTGTTAGGCCTCGAAGGAACAGGCTTTAAGGTTTACGGGTTCAGGGGTTCGGCTGGGTGTCTGTCTGTGTCTGCCTGTTTCGGTCTGTGTCTGTGTCAGGGTACTGGTGTGGTATATGGTGCAAGTCGCATGCTTACACTTTTCGCACATATTCATGTTGCATGCATAGGCAAGCAGTTTCAGGCATATCACGACCTTATAATCATACATAGATGTGTATGCATACCTACATTTATGTATGTATGTATGTATGTATGTATGTATAGCATGCATGTATAGCATGCATGTAAATACATGTGTTATATATATACATACACATACACATACACATACACATACACATACACATACACATACATATACATATACATATACGTATACTTATACATATATATATATATACATATATGTAAATGTGCATCTGTGTGCATGGAATTGGAGACCTATGACTTGGTCTTGACTTGTCCATCTCGTCATGTCCTCATCCTACAATTCGGGAACTGGTGACCCCTGCCTGCACCTGGCAATTCAGGAAACGCTCATCCTTAATATTGTAAAGTGCATAGAGCCATGGACAATGTGGGAAATTCAATTAAAGTCAATAGTGGAACACATATTGTGTCATCTTGGATGCCTTTCCAGGTATTGCTATGTTGTCTTCATGACGTACCATCGCTGCACGGTGCTGAAGCGCGATGCAGAGCATCGGCGGGGCCTCTGGTCTTATCTAGTGTTGCTTCTGCTTCCTTCTCCACGCATGTAATTTTGGATCGATAGTCAAAGTCTGGAGGTACAGACGATTTTCTACTTCGTACCACCTGTAGGTGCCCTGGTGCGTAAACATTGAACCAACTTACCATGAGGAGCCGCATGCACTTTAGCTGGGGTTTTCAGTTGAAGGTGTGGGGCTTAGGGTTACTCTAGGCTGCCTAGGTTATGATGCAACGCGATGGATCCCGAAACAGCCACGGCCATTTAAAAAATTCAGAGCTTCTGCCTTTTATGTGCTGCAGAGCGAGAGTCAGTATGCAGGATCCATGCAAGCCTCAAGTGCTGTGAAGGCTTTGGAATGTTCATTAAACGTATTGGGACATTCTACAGGCTCCTGTCTACGCGGTTTGTAGAGCCTCAGTATGGGACGGAACGCATCGGGATTGGAGGTTTACCGGTCTTGGCTGGTAGGCCAAGTCCTAAACACGCAACCCCTATTCCCCAGCCTCCCCGAAACCCTTAGCCTTAAACCCTAAACTTTGCCCTAAACCCTCAAAGCCCGGAACCCCTAACCCGAACCCTTTGAGGAATATCCTTGAAGCCCTAAAGGAACCCCTACTTAGTAGCTGAGTGTTACACTTTTTGGGATAGTATTACCCACTCTAAAACGAAAAGTGTACACTTTTTGAGGCTTATGAACTCAGCATGCCCTAAACCCTCAAAGCCCTAAACCCCTAAAGCCGAATCCTTAAAGGAACATCCTTTAAGCCCTAATGGAACGCCTATATAATCCCCAATACTAGTACCCTATATAGTATCCCTCATAGTAACCCTTAAAGGAACCCCTAAAGGAACCCTCGACTGAGGCATCGGCTTAGCCTACGTGCACGTCGCTGCCGCAGCTTAGGGGAGCCTGGAAGGTCTGGAGTTAGAGTTTCTTATTGGCTGTAAACTCAACTTTTCAACTTTTGGGGTTCTTATAAGGTAGTCGATTCTGAAAGTTTCAACTTTTGTTTCCTTGGGTTTTGGGCCAGCGAGGTTTGAAGTTCAAGAGTTTAGGGTTTAGGGTTTAGGGCTTAGGGGGGTTCTTGTTTTGGATTCTATAGAGTCTATCGGGGGTTTTAGGGTTCAAGGTTCAAGGTCTTGGGGTTTTTGTTTTGGATTCTTTTTGGGGTTAGGGTTTCCCAGATCTTCCAAAATCCCTGATTTTGGGATAAGGGTTTGGGACTTCGACTTCGAGCACCTTTCCAAATCCTTATATTGAGAAGTATTCCTTAATAATATTTATATCAGAGATCCTATAATGATTTATGGAATATTCCTTAATTCCCTTGTAGAATTCTTATAGATCCCTTTAAGGAACCTCAAGGAATATCCTAAACCCTAAACCCCTAAACCCTAAACCCCTAAACCCTAAACCCTAAACCCCTAAACCCCTAAACCCTAAACCCCTAAACCCCTAAACCCTAAACCCTAAAAGAAGGTCTGGGTTTGAAGCTCAAAGCCTCCAGCCTGTAGATCTGGGGTTTCGGATTTCGCGCTTTGGGTTAAGGCTTTTAGGGCGCAGGGGTTTTGGGGTTAGGCTTCGGGTTTGCGGTTTAGTGTTAAAGGTTAGGGTTATTTGGGGGTTAGGCTTCGGGTTTGCGGTTTAGTGTTAAAGGCTAGGGTTTTTTGGGGGTTAGGCTTCGGGTTTGCGGTTTAGTGTTAAAGGTTAGGGTTTTTTTGGGTTTAGGCTTCGGGTTTGCGGTTTAGTGTTAAAGGTTAGGGTTTTTTTGGGTTTAGGCTTAGGGTTTGCGGTTTAGTGTCAAAGGTTAGGGGTTTTTGGGTTTAGGCATAGGGTTTGCGGTTTAGTGTCAAAGGTTAGGGTTTTTTGGGTTTAGGCTTAGGGTTTGCGGTTTAGTGTTTAGGGTTAGGGGTTTAGGATTTGGGGTTTAGGATTTGGGGTTTAGGGTTAAGAGTTTTAGGGTCTGTCGTTTCCCCCAGGCTCCATGTACCCATATATTATATACTCAGGCCTTAGAGTACACATAAAGGAAGACCACGAGTATATAGTCAACACAGAAGCTTGGAACATGGGTTTGGGACGATTAGTGCTGGGATTCCCGAGAGTTTGCCTTAAGGGCACGAGGATAATGGTGTTCCAACTGTCCAGCTTCTACTTTGTACTATATAGGTACACGGAGTTGTATAAGCTTTCGACATTTGTCTTCCAGGGGTGTATGTCAAGGTCCATATGTTCTGGGGTTTTGTGGGCTCACTATAGGTATTTCAAGTGGGGTTTCCTACAGTCGCTTTGGATTTGGCTCTTGCAATAAGTTCTCTGTAGGTTATTTTGTTGTAAAGGGGTTCGAGACACACGACTCTACGCACTGCCATATGAAGGCTTATGAACCCACAGGTCACAATAAACCATAAGCTTGAGGATTTCGGTCAGGCTTGAAGGTTCTCGAATTTGATCCTAAACCCTCAACACTAAACCATGTTGCAATTTATCACTCCTGCATACTTCCGACCTCCGAACTTTAAGTTAGAAGATATAAGTCATCTAGTAAGTGGGAACCGCGGAAAGCTTCGAGACATCCTCACACTTGCCCTTGTGTTTTTAGCTTTCAGCTCAAGTGTGTAGCTTCGGGTATCTAACGTCTTGTACCAGCCCTGAACACTAATATAGGGGCCTAAATAATTGCCAATACTATTTTGCGGGCTCCTTATTACAGTTATGGTATACTATGCCCCAAAGCCCTATTCTAATTGTTCAGGCCCCTATATTAGGTTCCTGCTCGAATTCGAAGGATGCCGAAGTAAGAAAAGCCTGCTTCAAGGTTCTAAGGCTCAGGGTCTTGGGCTCAGAGTTCTATCCTTAAGCACTAAATGGGAGTTTCAAAAATAGGGGACCCTAATATAGTACCCCAAATAGTAGGGTTATAAGGACCCCAAAATAAGGTACCCCAATTTTCGGAAACTCCCATATAGATCTCCTCAGCCCGAAGCCCAACGCGCCAAGTCAGCGCGAGCAGGTGGCTCTGCTTCCGGCACTCGAAATGCATGGAAGTGTGCGAAAAAGATTCAGGTTATAGTGCGTATATAAGTCTGCAAAAGCTTCGGGTTCACGGTAAAACTCGTGATCCGTTCGGTGGAATTAGGATGCTTTGAGGTCTGTTTACATAGGCTCAGTGCACCTATGTTTAGGCTGTGGGTGTGGATGATAACCCTACCGAGAACTGTGTGCAAGGTATCGGGGCTTCCTGTTCAGAGGCTTCGGCATGTTTGATTTGAGGTTCCCTTAAGGGCTCAGCGTTTAGACTTAAACACTAAGCCCTACCTCAAGCCCGCCCGAGCGAAGCATGCAGATTGCTCCGGGCATGCAATAGGAGCCTCAATAGTTACCATTACCATGACTGTTCCTTATTATAGTTGAATTTCTTGAATTTAAATTCAGTATAACGTACCCCATTACGTTGCAATACAACGTATTCCAAAACCTTATTCTAATCTTTGAGGCACCCTACATTAGGGTCCTGCATCGCAGTGCAAAAGCCTCAGATCCCGATGACCCTCAGCCTCTGTTCTGTGCCTCATTTCATGAATCATGAGCCCTAAATGAGACATGGGAGTTTCCGAAAACAGGGGACCCTTATATAGTACCCTAAATAGTAGGATCCTTATTAAAAGGACCCCCAAAATGAGGTACCCCCTATTTTCGGAACCCCCCACATGCAGAACGAACAAAACATACATAGTCCAGACATGCACATATAGAAAAATGTGGGTGGCTGTGATTGTGTTTGTGTGACTACAAATGATGTGGTTTAGGGTTTATGGTGTAGAAGTCATTTGGGGTAAAACGTGCAAGAGCACCAATCACCTTAAGCCCTAAACCCTAAAGCTTAGCAAGCCCCTACGACAGCCTACCCCTAGCCACTGAACCCTGAAGCCCAGACCCTAAGCCTTACACCCTAAACCCTGCCTAGACAGCACACCACCCGTGTTCCGAATCTTAAAATTCACAAATATGCACAATAAGCCCTAAGCCATAAAGGCGAAAGAATCAACGTCTACTGCACCCTTAAACGAAACCCTAAATCCAACATTCCTGGGCTCTTGCTGCACCCCAAAACCGCAAAGCCCTAAAGTCTACAGCCAGACCCTAAACCCTAAGACCCTAAAGCCCTGAAGCTACACCCTAGACCCTAAACCCTTGCACCCCACTGAACCCTACACCCTAAAACCCTAAAGCCCTAAACCTTACACCCTAGCCCCCAAACCCTGGACCCTGTGGACCCGAACCCCTAGATTACACACTAAACCCTATTAAAGATCCCTTATAGAACCTTGTATAGGAGCCCCTTGGAGGAACACCATGAAATTTATAGACCCCTAGATTCACAACACCCTAGACCCTACAGACCCTAAACGACCCTAACCCTTAAACCCTAAGCCCTACACTCCCTACACCCTAAAGCTTCAACCCCAGCCCTTACGGACCCTAAACTCCTACCCAAAAGCTCCAAGTACCCAACTAGTAGGGTTTTAGGTCCCAAAATCCATACTCTGAATGGTTTTTGGTCCCTGAAAGAAACCCTACTATTGGGGTGCTTGGACCCTCTGGGCCTCAGTCTCCAAGACCCCGGACCCTAAACCCCAGTCCCCAAACCATAAACCCTAATCCCCAAACCCTAATATCTCAACGCCAAGCCCTACACTGGTGCTTGGACCCTAAACTCCAGACCCTAAACCACCCTAAACCCCAGACCTTACGGACCCTAAGCTCCTACCCTGAGGGTCCAAGTACCCAAATTGGCTGCCCTAAACCCTAAACTCCTAGATTCACAACGCCCCAGCTCGAGAGGCTCCTGGCATCCAGCAGGGCCTCGCTGGGGAGGAGGCAGCCGGCGTTTTTTCTGGGAGGGTTTAGGGTTTCTAGGGATTTAGGGGTTCCTTTAAAGGGATCTATCCATAAGGGGTACTATAACTTAGGGGTTTGGGGTCCGTTAAAGGGATCCATAAGGGCACTATAAGGGATCTATAGGGGTTTAGGGATTTAGGGGTTTAAGGTCCTTTAAAGGGACCCATAAAAGAACTGTTCAAAAATCTTTTGGGGTTTTGGGGTTTAGGGTTCTTTGTGGTTTCGGGTCCTTTGAAGGGACCCATAAAAGTAGTATTAAAAATCTATAGGGGTTTAGGGTTTTAGGGTTTCCTTTAGGGGTTCTTTCAATGGTTCCTTCAAGGTTTAGGGTCTTTTAAAGGGATCCATAAAAGTACTCGAAAACAATCTTCAGGGGTTTAGGGTTTTTAGGGGTTTAGGGGTTCCTTTAAAGGGATCTATCCATCAGGGTACTAAAAGGGATCTATAGGGGTTTAGGGACTTCGGGGTTTAGGGATTTAGGGATTTTGGGGTATAGGGGTTTAGGGTTTCCTTTAGGGGTTCGTTTAAGGGCTCCTTTGAGGTTTAGGGCTGTTTAGGGGTTTATGGTGTTGTGGGGTGTATGGGGTTTAGGGATTTTAGGAGTTTAGAATTTGGGGGTTTAGGGCTTTTCGGGGTTCAGGCTGGTCCGGCGTTTAGGATTCTTCGTGTGTTCCATGGAGTTTTAGGTGTTTTAGGGGCTGGTGCTGTAGGGGCTTGGCGAGAGGATCTTAGGACTTAGAGGTCGCGTTCTGGGATTTGGATCCTTAAACCCTAAACCCTAAACCGGGTTTTTAGGATCTGAGACTTCGACCCTGGACCCTAGCCCTGAACCCACTGATCTCGGCTCAGGGGTTTTGGTTCAGGTTTAGTCGACCCTTAACCATAGACCCGATAGGGCTTCATGTTTAGGGGGTTCGCCGGGTCCAGGCTTTAGTAGAGGGTTGAGGGAGGGTTTCGGGGCTAGGTTTTACTTTGGTCGGGATTGGGGGTTTTAGTACAGGTATATGGGTTTCGGGTTTGGGGTCTAGCAGGAAGTTGTATTTCAGACGGCGTAATTTGTAGGGCATTGTAGGGTTGGAAGCATGGGGCTTTCCTGGAGTTAGGGTTTCCGTTTTTTGGGTTGGTGAGGTCAGGGGGATGTAGTGTTGAAGGCTTGGGGCGCTTTAGACTGAGAGTGTTTCAAGGCTTGGATTACTGGTTCAGGTTAAGGTACCTGGCTGCTTCTATGAGTTGCGACTAGGAGGAGGCGTGATTCATCTTGGTTGTAGAGTCCGCCTAGCAGGCTTATTTTATTATAATTACAGTATAATATCCCCCAACACCCTATTGTAATTATCAAGGCCCCTGTAACCTTTAATCCCTTATGGTAGCCCTTCTAGCAATCCCTATAGACCCCTTTGAAAGGAACCCTTTAAGGGAGCTCTTATTCTAATTATCAACCTAAACAAACCCTATAGAGCCCTAAAACCCCAAAACCCTACTGCCGACCGAGGCCCCGGCTGCAATTCGTCTTCCCCCCTCCCCTGCCCTGCCCCTGCCCCCGCCCCCTGCCC